>VWZZ01003149.1:1094962-1107918 GCA_013399095.1 Psophia crepitans | reverse complement strand
GGCAAGCATACCTTTCTGGCTGACTGTGGGGGGGGGGGTGGTAGGAAACCCAGCTGGGTTTTTAAAATTGATCATAATATTTTTATGAGCAAGATTACTTCACGTGATAGGGGAGTTACTGATGATGCAGAAGGTTGTGTCTGGTGCCATGTGCCCAAGATATTCTTCCCCCCTCTGAGTCCAGACTTCCAAAAGATTATCATGCCTATGACGTTAATTTATCCAAGCAGATAGCACAATGGAATACCAAAAGAGAAAAAGGCAGCTACCAGTGCACGCAGCTGCACACCCACAAGCCATCTGCATTTCTGAAACGGCAGCTTCGTTATCAGAAATACCTGGAAACAGGAATCGAACTGAAGCTCTACACAAACAATACAGTTTGAGCAGTTCAAGGAATAATATTCCCACCATGGATTGGAAAGTCTTGGAGCCTGACACGCACAGCTGGGATTTAGTTGTGGTACACTATCAACAGAAAGGCCAACTTCACAGAACGAGACGAAAAGCACCCACAGGGCTTGCTGCATGTTTTGGTTCCAGCCAGTTCAGGTATACAATTATTCCCTCAACTTATTATTTCTTAATAGTGGTTTCTATTGTGGTACGGTTCCCTGTTCCATACAAAACACTATTAGTGCCCTTTCCCTCCCTCAGACCCTCCGTTCCACCCCACGGCAGAGCACTGCACCCTTCCCAGGGACGCAGTTGTGCAAACAGCGAAACAGGGGCCACGGCCCCTCCAGGAGCTTTGGCCAAGTCATCCAGGTTCCCCTGCTCACTCCTGATGTGACACAACCCAATACTCACAAGCTGGCCCTATTATATTTCTCAGCCCATCCAGAATACTTCCAGGTGACTTCATTAAGCAGACCTCATTAAATAGCACTTTAATTACCAGCCTGATTAAGACAACAGCGTGCCTAGCTTTCAAGCCAGAGAATTGTAAATAAAAGCAAAGAAAAAAAAGCTTAAAGAAAAAACACTTAACATTGACAATACTTAACAGCCTCTTCTGTTCTCGGCCCATTAATCACCGGCTCAGGTTAGGGAGTTTAAGAACAATTTGGCAAGACTATAACTTCAATAAAGCTTAAAGAAAAAAAAAATATAACTGTTTCTTTTTTAAAATGTATAGATATGCCTTCAGCTATACTTCAGAAATGGTTTAGAATTCATTTCCAAGCCAGAAACTGTAACAATACATCTTATTATTAAATGTGAAACACAGGGATTCTGCTGCCCAATAAATCTCCAGCAGTACGAAGTCCTCCAGGACCATCTTCAGTTCCACCTCCGAGTTGTTTTCATCACGCGCTGCCTAAGGCCCAGCTCCTGCAGTACCTCTGCCCACTCCCAGAGCCTCTCGCCTCCGCCTCCTCCCTTCCACTCCTATTGTTCGGTTATTTGTTAAATCATTTTTGTCAAGATAATTGGACTTTCCAGAGCTTGATGCAGCGATTTAAGGTGAAAGGGACATATTTACCTTCTCACACAGACCCAGTGAATCAATTTCCCTCCTGGCAGCCTCCCTCTAATAAAAATATTTTTCTCTCTTTTTACTTAAAAGCTCATAAATACCTCTTTGGCAGAGAAAGTCTCTAACCTTTGTGCCTCACTGCTGCACCTCTGGCGAGTTCATTTGGTCATTCCAAAGGTACGGGCTTTGGAAAGGCGAATTGTGCATTTAAACGAGTTTGCCTTCAGCGCTCCCCTCTTCTTTCGCCTGCTGCAGAGCTCGCCCGTTGCTCTTGTGTCTGCACCCCTTCCCCGTGCCGGGGGCACTTCGGAATGGGGGTGAAAACACCAGAAGCAGAAGGTTTTTTTCTTTTTCCTAAATGCAGAACACAGTCAAATATCTGCTAATGCATAGTAATAATAATAATACAAAGCATATTAATTCCACTTCTTGGCTGTTGGAAAGTTTGTGCTCAATGTTATCAGGACCGGGTGGATACCTGGAAAAGCAAAGCATTTCTCGTCCACCAGCTGCACTGCAGAACGTCCTGGTGAAATGACAGTGAACAGATGAAACACTTCTTCCACCTCTGTTTCCTCAGTACCCTTTCGTGCTTTTCAAAGTTATAACGATGGAAGCATAACATGCTTTTCCTAAAATATTACAACATTTAAACAACGGTAAACTCATACAACATCGGGTTTGGATAGGGTTTTTTTAGGCCACAGTACAAAAATTGCTCTTTTTTCTGAGATGGCTAAAGAAGCCTCACCTTTACATCTTTCACGAGGAGAAGGGAGAGCAAGAGGATAGGTGTGGGTTAAGGGAACGCGCAGCCCAGCGTCTGCTGAAGTAAATCCCCCTGTGGACGCACACTTGCCTGGATATTTAATTACCTAAACACACCTCTGGCCCTGCTTCCCCCTTCCTCCCAAAGCCTGCGTTTGCATACAGAGACACACACATCATCCATCTCACCTCGCCCTAAGTGTCAAGTGCCACAGGCTCCACTGTAAGAGCATCACCTCCGTAGCTCACATGGATTCCATTTTCAGCTTTGGAAGACCCTTCACTTTTAAGAATTCCCTTGGAGATTTCCAAAACTAAGCTGGAAAAAAACCTGAAGAACCTATTCATACTTTGAAGTTAGTCCTTCCTTTGGGCAGGAAGGTGGACTGGGGACCTCCAAAGTTGCCTTCTGACCTGAATGCTTTTGGGTTTGGTCCCAGCTGGAGATGTCCAAGGGGACTCTCCAACCATGAAGCAACAGGCACCAGCTGGCACTGACAGCATCAGCATCCACGTTCCAAAATAAATGAGTAGTTGTTAAGTAATTGCAACTGGACCTGTGTGCTGGGAACGTGAACGCTGCTGTGTGTTACCTGGGAACTGCTGGCTGTGTGTATCCACCACTGAGAGTGACGTTTCTCATTCTTGTAAAAGCTGAATAATCCACAATTCTACGTGGAAGTATGAGTAAGTAATTCTGCAAGTAACTATAGACCATATCTATAATAAATTACTAATAGAAAGTGCAGTTAAAATAATCTTTACCGCACTGACAAATCAGGCAGACCAACCACTAATAAAGCAAGTTTTTCTCGCCTGGATATTTGATTTTTTACAAGCACACAGACGTATATCTTTATTTCACCTTGTAAATATTGAGCACTTCATTTTTCTGCGCGAGTGCCTCAGCACGTTGCTAGAACAATAAATATCTAATTCAAAATATTTGTCCGTGAAGTTTTTTGGCTTTTTTCCCCACGAACAGAGATGCATTCCCATATAAAAGCAAGTTATTCATTCATTCTCCTAGCGGACCCTTGTTTGTCTTCGGTGCTAAGGCTGTGCCTGAAAATCTCCGCCCTCACGTCACTGATTAAAACCTAGTGTCGCAATTAAGTTCGGTGTTCACTTCCAACAGGGTGTATAAAATGAAGAAAGGTTGTAGCTCCCTCAGCTTTTCTGGTACGAGCGTGGAACACTCACAGCGCCGCTCCGCAGGGCCCCTTTCCGCAGCGCTCCCCAGCTCAGAGCTCCAGCTGCCGTCAGGGTGCCTCCCCGATACCCACCGGCACCCCGAGCGTCAGGAGACTTGTTTCACTGATTAGACTTCATAGCTCAGAACTGAGGGCAAACTCCTCACGCCTGAAACTTCTCTAGAAATGTAAAAGCAGGATGTAAAGCAGTTTCTTTCTTTGCTTGCCACGGTCTTTCAGAAAATTCTCTGCCAAAACTTTTCTACTCTTTGCCAAATCTCAGAGATGTTTCTCAATAGCATGTGCTGAAATTATTATTTTTTTGCTTGATAGGGGGGAAACAACCCTTCATTCTTTTCCTATTTAAAGATCAATAGCTTGATGGTTGGTAGCTCTAAAGCGATCCTTGCTGGAACAGTACCACAAGTAGTTGAGGATTTACAGTGACATAAAAGCTCAAAAAATAACTTGTTTATACAAGCTAGAACAATTTGTACAATTAGGGAAGAACAGAGAGCATGGTTGCACAGTGTCTCATGAGTTTTTTCCCCAAAGAAATCCAAAGTGAAGAACAAAAAGTACGCTTGGTGACAGGGAGGTATCGTTAAAATGAAGCTGAAATAGAGATGATCAGGCCTAGATTTAAGTTACGTTACGAGATCATCTGCTGTACCCTTCTCATGGTACAAGGCAGCTGCCAGCTGGTTCTGCTGCATCACCAAGACCGGTGGAGATGGGGAACAGCAATAGGATGTGATTTTAAGGTCATGCGCCAAAAAAATCTCAGAAGCCCCAAATTAACGGAGATTAAGCTATTAACCCAGCTAAGATTCAGTTTTTATTTACACTACACAGAGGTCAAGGGTGTAATAACCATTTTATTAGTATGGATTTGCAGTCCTTTTTTAAGTCTGTGTCATAGCCTTGACGCTAAGTATGTGTACAAGTTCAGAGTGTTAATTATGCATTCAGCAGAAACAAAACCTAATTTGGAATGAGGCACATCATCGCTGTCAGTGACCTTTAGTGGATTAATTACAAGTCCCTCCCTTGGCTTCTTCGCCGAGTTCCTGCTATATTTTTCATAGATTTAACTCCGAGCTCTTTAAAATGTTTGCTGTCATAGATAGTTTATGCTTAAAAAAATGAATTAACATGTTTCACAAGGGAAGATTCTGACTCCTATAGCTCCCTCTTTTTTTTGAGCAGAGAACATAGAAAACAGCTCATTGGCATTTTTACCTCTGAAAGTGCGATGCCCTTCAGCCCCTGCAGGACTTCCTTTTCTGTAAGTGGGAGTTTTAAAGTTTAAGGAGGGTAATTTAAAGCAGAAAAGAATCAAGATATTAATCCACTAGAAATTTTCTCTGTCCTCCATTTCCCACATCCACTCAGGGTTTCACATGGGGCACGTAACTGTCAAATCTCCTGATTTTGCAGGGAAACATTTTTTATCAGTTATCTCTCCATTCTTCATACCTCTTTTGAAGCGCATCAAAACATGGACTAAACTGAAAGCACTGAAACACGTTAGAAAATTCCTCTAAGTTTCTTGCTTTTTAAGAGAAAATTTAATAAAACAAAGTCACATAGAAGTGTCTTAAATATGAGGAAATGGAAGAATTGAAAATGGTTTGCTAAATGCTCCCAAATATACTCCAAAATGTTTTATTTGTTAAATCTGTGTAAATTTTTCATTTTGTTCAGAGGAAAAAAAGAGAGTGTCATTTATCCAGTGGCAAAAAAAATACCAACAGCTTTTAAATACTGACCAGTTTTTAAAAAGCAAATAAACTAAATGTGACACGTTAAAAATCTAAATGGCAAACAATACCATAGCATGCCTGACTAACCTATGCTATCATGATTCTTTAAATGAATTCACAAAATCAGCTGTGATTATGCACTACAGAATGAGCTTTTGCTTTACAGAGGAGAATCAATTCAGCGCAAGGCTTGGACTGGAAAACAGGTTGGTACACAGACCCCTGCAGAAAGTTTGGAGCTTCCCAGTAAGCGTTTGCCAGGAGAAGCCCTTGGATAATGTAACACATCCATTTTAACGTCTCCCTCTTCATAACAAACTGACCGTGAAACTGCGGCGCAACAGCCATTGGCCCAGAGTTCTGCTGTGACCCTGGAGGGATCAACCTGTGTATTATGATTAAGTGTAAGTGCAAATTATAAAATTAACATCTAGATTTAAAGCCAGCAGTCCCATTTAAACAGCTTTTAGTATTATTCCAGGTCTGCACATTTAAAAATTAGTATATAAATTATATACTGGCAAGAATATGAAAAATATTATTTATTGGTGCTTGGTATTAAGTCAAAAATTATTTCAGTTACTGAAGCCCTCAGGCTGAGTATTCATTGGAATGATACATCTCATTGTTCAGCCAACTCATGATACAAACTGAAGCTGTTTTTTCTCTTTAAAGCAAAATATTTGTAAACTCAAAACTGCACTATTTCCTTCAAAGCCTGAACTAAGAAAACAGTTAGAAAAAATCCCTTCTTTGGCATTCTGTCGTTGCTGTTGTACCGTCTCTGATGGTATTTCAAGATCTTCCTTCAGTAGATGAAAACAAACATGCTCGTTTCCAAGTTTGTAATTATGTTTTTTAGCCATTAGAGGCTTCTGAGTTTTAGTCAGTCGCTCAGTAATTAGCACCGGGCTTGCTGTCAGCTCCGGTGCCCAGGCAGCGGTGGGAGCTGCAGCACCGGTACCGGGCAGGAGCGTGGTGAGATGGGGCCAGCCAGGCGTGGGCTGCTTTGGATGTGCTGGGATGGCAGTGGGAAGGTGCCCACAGAGTCCCTGGAGCTATGAAACACGGTGAGTGTCGTCATACGCCACGGGGGTTACTGCCTTGTCCGATTTCTAACGCAGCCTTGCATCAGCAAGGAAAGTAGCATAGTTTTACTAAAGCCTCCAGCGTGGGGGTTCTGCTCACTACGTGGCGTTTGCCAGAGCAGTTATTAGCGTTACGTTATTTGGTGTGTCAACGTGGAAGTAAAATTTATTGTGCTGGCTATGAATTTCCACATTTTGATAGCATACTTGAGTTCCTAACACACAGCTGAGGAAAGATGCAATACCAGCCAGTGGAAATGGATGCTACAGCTGTATTTTACCATATTTTACCAGGATGACATCACATTTTTGCACATCTCCGCTTTCTCCTGCTAAGCACCCTAACCATGAGCCATTCTTTCATTATTAATTTTTTTGCTGTACCTCAGAACCAAATGTAGTATTTTTCAGATGCCATCACTGTATAAGACATAAAACGGTGAAGCTGCCAGCAGGTACAGGAAGCGCTCAGCACCGTGTGAGAGCAGCTTTCGCCTAGTTTGGTCCTGCATTAATACACACGGGCCTCGAGGAAGAGCCAGAGTGTGCAACAAAAATTGAGCTGAATGCTGTGCTGGAGTAAATGCACCCAATGTTATTAACACAGTCAGTGATTTAAGCAGGACCCAGAACAGGTACCACAGTAGCTCAAACGTGCTTGTTCTAAAGATGTAATCATTTAAGTCCAGCTTTGGAATAGTGCTGTGATATGCCAGGGACAGATTAGGGAAGCTTAAACCAAGTCAACAGCCTACTCTGATGGAGATGGAGATCTCAGAAATGAGATCTTGCCCACACACAGGTACGTGTCCCACAGAGCAGCTTCTCCGCAGCCAACGCCAGAGTAGCAGAAAGTCCAGCCACTCAATGCAAAGCGTGTCCCAAGCATCAGCCTCAGAAAAACCGAACCCTGCATCAGTTTGGTGCAGTAACCGGTCCCGCTCCCATGTGATCTCGCTGCACTCCTGACCGATTAGGAACCATAAAAAGTGGGTGCGCTTTTAACCTTGTTCACATATTTGCTGTAAGCAAAATCAAAACGGCAATAAAAAACAGCTCCCTTCAAAACCGAAAGGGTGGAATACAAGTCTGGAGACAGGGGAGGAAGGAAGCCCAGCCTCTCACAAATATTTGCTAATAATGCCAATGGCTTTGTGCTCCCTTGGTGAGCTTAAAACACACAAGTGAACCCAGAACATCATCAACCCGAGCTAGACTAAATCAATATTGGTAAATATTCTCAGAAGGTTGCTTCCCTGTTCCTACTACAAGAAAAGAAGCATGCGTTTGACAAAAAGGGACGAAATATCAAGTTAACTGGCATTTTTATCCGACTATATTCACACATAAAACACTGAGGATAAGATGCTTCGTGTTTCAGAGGCGGGAGGCAGAAGCACAAGTGTCAGCTGGTTCCAGCTTTGTTTCTTGCCTAGAGCAAGAGGACTGCTTCTCCAAGCGGGCAGAGGGGCTGGTGTGCCCTTTGACTGCTCTCTGCATGGATTTGGCTGGCTTAATCTGCCCGGCTCGGGCAAGCCAGGGTGTCCGGTGGAGCTTTTCCTTCCATGCCTGAGAAGGGGACAATGGACAAAACCAGCCGCTCGCAGGTGAATTTGTGTGGTTGTTGCCTGGCAACTCACAGCAGGAAAGAATTTAAATCCAGCATTAGCGGCTCATTTTAGAGGAGATGAAGCTATGCCAGGAGTTTTTATCTGTGGGAACAATGGGAAATAGCTTCTTTGTGAAAACAGGACGTGAAGAATCTATGCACAGCACGCCTCTGTCCAAAGGGAGCCACAGTGGCACTTGGGGTATGCAACAGGGTGTGAAACTCAAACGCTGTGAACGCCCTGACATTTGAGTGCAGGTTCGGAATTCCCCAAGTCAAGCAAACGAGGTATTGTTCAAATACCACATAGGCTTTTTTAATTAAAAGGACGAGTGTCACCAAAGGAGGAAAAGGGCCATTGATGAGGCAAAGGCAGGCTGTGGCAGGGACTGATGTCACCCAGCAGCAGGTCAGGGCAAACCACTCTTCTTCACACTCCAAGAGGCTATATAGAATCACTGGCTGTAGATGAGCTGAGCTAGAGACAGCAAATATTTTCAGCCATAATATTTTAAATAAGAATTCAATTTCTGAGGAAAAAAAAAATCCAACCCTAAAAACACTGATTTTTTTTTTTTTCCTTGTCTGTATTTTCTACTGGAGAAAAAAAAAATAGCAACAAAGAGACAGAAAGAGGAATAGAATAAATGAAAGGTTTCATTTCAGGGCTATTTTAACCTGAGTCAGAATATTTCTTTTCACTGAATTGATCTGGACAGCTTTGTTTTCAATCTGCTTTAATTGAAAATATGAAAATGAAATATTACATTTTCCTCATAAATAATTCCAAATTGCGGGTCCAAAAAAGATTGCAAGGTTTCAGCTTTTCTTGTTCCGATTGTGTGCAAAACAAATATTTCTATGATGTAAATGTCAAGTTTCATTTAAATCAAAACAGATCCTGAACAGCTGCAAAACCATTACAAAAATTTCAAAGTAGCAGACTCATGGTTTTCGCTCTCTCCTCTCTCACCCCTGATGTTCCTACCCGGGGGCTCAATGTTAAAAGGCAACTTTCAGGTAGCTGCCATTCACCAGGCATGCAAACTTTAAATTTTAACCAGAGCAGCCAGTCACCAGCTCTCAAACTGGAACCTCTCCCCCTGCAAAGCTTCATTAATCCGGTGTGGGACTGAAAGCGACACACTCTCCTGCCCTCCAGCTCACCGCTGCTTTGACACTGTCCTCACCGACCGCTGAGCTTTAGTTTACCCTTCGGGATTCTCAGGTGTAATTAAAACTAAATTATCAGGGGAAAAAAAGATGCTATATGAATGCAAAATAATTCCTAAAAATAACTCCCACTGACCCTTCTTTGAACCAAGGGATGTCCTCTGTGAAGAGCACCTTTCAGAAACACAAGGCTGCGGGAAGACCAACGTCAGCACTGTGTAACTGCTGACAACAACGCGCCTGGCTCTAGGATGAAACACCATGTCATCTACCACGTGTAAATGAGAATTTCAGAAATCTCACAGGGCCTATATAATATTCAGCAGTTTTTTGAAAGATGGAAGCAAGTTAATGTCTGTCTTAAATAAAGTGCAGATTTCATACCTGTTTCTGGTTCTGCAGCAGTCAGGAAGACAGCACCAGTAGGAACAGTGGTCCACAATATTTGCAGAATTCTAGGGAAAATATCTGAAAACAAAAAGAGATCATGGTGTCACACATTTATTTTGCAAAGTAAAGTGGAAAGACACTATACAAGCCAAGGAGAAAAATGAGTGAGTAGATGTATTTATATTTTAAAACGTGGTGTGGAATAGTCGCCTTTTTCTGAACTCTGCACAAGCACGAGATGATAAGTACTAAACTCCAATAAGAATTTTCCAAGATAATTTTTTTCATATACACCTTTGATCTTCTTTGCTACCGTCTTCCAAACAAGCAAGGTTCCCCCACAGACTGCTAGTACAGACTACTTAAAATTGCACTTCAATCAAGGGAAGACAGAAAGGGGTGGAAAAGGACAGGACTAGCCAGAAACATTCAGGTTATGATACTGATAATAACCACTACGACCAGAAATTAGCTGATCTAATTCAAATCTGACTCTACACAGGAGCGAATTACATCAGAACGCTAGGCTTTGTCAGACAAGGCAAACGACAAACACGCCGGGACTGCCGGTGAGCAGGAGGAAGAGCATCGCAGCAACGCACGTTTCTGCTAGTCCGTAATGTGGTAACACTTCTCTTCCAAAACAAATCCAACGAGAACACACTTTCACTCAGCAGCACTTTCCCTCCTGAGAATATGATCATCTGTTTTGAGACAAAACGTGGCTTTTGTACTATGAAAATGCAAATGTGACTATACCAGGGTTCATTTGAACAGGGAACACACATGGACTGTTATGCACATATTTAAGTCAAGATTCACAGATGCTTAGGGGCTGGAAGGTCCTTCTGGAGATCATCTAGTTCAACCTCCCGCCAGAGCAGGATCACCTAGAGCAGACTGCACAGGATCACATCCAGATGGGTCTTGAATGTCTCCAGAGAAGGAGACTCCACACCCTCTCTGGGCAGCCTGTCCCAGTGCTCTGTCACCCTCACAGTAAAATTTTTCCTCATATGGAAATGGAACTTACTAAATAGCAAAGATCAAAACAGGGAGAATAATCTCTTAAATTTAGCTCCTTTTGAGCGTATGAGCTTTCAGGGAGGAAGTTGGAGATGTGTCAGTGTAAAGGATTATACTTCTAGCAAAACACCGTGACTGCAGAAGCAGCCAGGAAGCCTTCCTCCAACAACCCCAGCAAAACACTGCTCTGCAGACCACACCACGCCTACCTGGCTCTCCCTAACTAGTCAAAGTCTGTAGTTAGCCTGAGAAACGTTGTGTTAGGGAACTCCTAAACCTTACTAGGACCTTATTAGCATAAACACTCCTGGATCATTGTTGCTGGGGTTGAAGTGTAATGAGAGAAACCTCTAACTTCTGCCTTTAGCTGTATTTGAAATCAGTTCTTCTTACAAACATGCCTCACCCTTACTTTGGCCTCAATAGAGTCACAATTCCCCTTTGGGTTGAAAAGGGAAAATGCATCTTTCAAAAACCAAAAGCATGGGCTGCTATGAGCAAAGAAAAACAAAACCTATCTGATATATTTCAAACTACTACTAAACCCACCAGTGTGGGCATTCAAATCTTAATCTGTCCCAAAATGTCACTTGTTCTTTACCTAAGATCTCCCCTGTTTGGGTTTTGACATGCTCAAGATACCTCTCTAATTTAAAGAAGTTTAGTTTTGCATCCTTCACTCAAAATAAATAAATCAATAAATCATTAACTACGTGTCATTACAACGCTTATGCTTCTTTACGTCCATCTGTATCAAGGCAGTAGTGGTGCAGGACTCGGGATGTGCTGGCAGCGCACAGGCAGAACAGGACAGACCTGCAGCTACCACGGCTCCGGGCAAGGAGCTGTCCCGCAGAAAAGGCAGCACAACTACATGGTAAACTGCCTCTCGCTAGTTGCCCCCAGATGTCTTTGTTGTCTTTGTTAAAATATTACGAAAATCCAGGGATATCCCAGACAACGGAGTAGCCCACAGGCAGCCTCCAGGAAGCTGCTGGAAATCTGAGCACTGTTTTAAATCAGAAAGCTGCTGGGGGTGCTCCTAGCTCTGACAAAAGCTCTTTTAACCTCTGGAGCACCACAGAATCTCCTCCAGATCCTTAACATCACACGCTTCTAGGTATGCCTTTGGAACAACCTTATAGCATAACCACAATTAATCATGTTCACATGCGTGTGTAAAGCTTAAAGTAAGAATAACTGTGCATGAAGAATGACGTCACCAGGTTTGGGTTACTATGGAAAAGACTCCAGCAACGCTAACGTGGCAGAGAGGTAATTTTTGGTTTGCCTGTCCAACAACATTCCGGAGCTCTGCATTTTTGGGAGGCTGGTCTCAGCGAAAATACCAAAATCGTTTGTACCACAGCATCTGAAGAGAGTGTGGATTTTAAATACACAGTCATGATTACTAGCATCTACCGGGCTAATTCACTTTGGTGGCAACACTTTGCAAGGAGCTGTTTTCAAGAGAGCAAAAGAACAACAGCTTACAACTTCCCATTTTAAGATCAGTCTGAGAAACACTTGTAAAATATACCTGTCTCCACGGTCCTTGGAAACGTACTAAAGAAGAATCAAGACGGAATAAAAATCTAGGTTAATGCAGGGTGGAGGATGCACCACCGTGACAACAGAGCATGGACAGGACTTGGTATTTTCTCAGACGGGACACTGAACACCCCAGGGAAAAGAAACAAGTGACCAAAGTTCTTATTCTGGACTTGTAAAAGTCCATATAGCTCAGGAAATCAAGCTACTGATAGGCAGCAGATCGAGTCCTTGGAAGATAATGAAGAGAAGTGGCCACCTTAATCTCGTGCTTTCACTGCTGGTTACCAAAATATTTGTTTGTAAATAGATGCCTTGTTCTCCAATTAATTTGACTGCTCAGGCATTAGAGGACCCCACTGGCATTTATTTAGTAAATCCCCATTTTATGAGTTTCACATCTACATATCTGCCCTAGCTAAAACTTTTGGCCAAAGACCAAGCTTCTTACGAAAAAACATTTTAAGAAACGCAAAAAGGAAGGAAGATTTTTCATTCATGGCTACATTTAGCTGACACACAAGCAGCTACGTACTTCCAGGATTGTCAGTACTTATAAGAGAGATCTGCAAAAAGGGAATGGTTAGAAGGAAGTCAATTTACTCAGAACAGATCCCATTATTTGCATCAACTCTTGCTAATTCTTAGCTCCTTTTCTCCAGTTTAGAACCATGACTCTTTTACACCACTAGCATGTAAAAAAAAATAATCTTTTTTTTTTTTTTCATTTTAAAACCAATCTCTATCCAGATGTGAAATTCAGTATCTCCTGGTATTTTTCAAAGGCACCCCTGTATCTGCTTTAAGAGGACTCCAGAAGAAGTTTGCTACACTGGATGGTGATTGAAATCTGAAAAAAAGCCTCTAAAAAAGAAAATGATTTAGCACTCTACCAGACTGAAACACTTTTTT
>VWZZ01003149.1:939308-1094909 GCA_013399095.1 Psophia crepitans | reverse complement strand
TTTAAGAAATTCTCACTACACAAAGATTTACGGTATAATCCAGTGTTATTGGAAAGTAAAATCCATAAGGTCAATAGCACAGTCTGAAATGTATTTAGATTACATGGAAAATAGCTGCACTAGAGTGGGATTAGAAGCCTATATAAACACCTAAGAACGTACTTAGATAGTCTCATGTATTATACAGTGGCTTTCTGCAGAAGTTTGGTGTCCATTTGGGTTTTACTTTTCGACTTTTTTCTCCACTGAAGAGACAACAGTGGTATGGAATGAAGGAGGTAGTCCCCCACCTTGCTCTGTCTTTTTACTTCTGCAGAGTTTTGCTTACATTATTTGTAATATGTGACCACAGAAAAAGGACCGCCCTCTCCCAAACAAGCTGTAAACTGAGTAGAAAAGAGTATTGGAAACTGAATTTTGTACTTTGTGTTCTGGAAGAAGTCCTTGTTATTCTTGTATCGCAGAAGCAAAAACCTAGAGGAGCATCCAAGGGAGCGAGGTGACAGGCTGGTGATAAGGGACACTGCAAGGACGATGTGCCAGGAGACTGCTCTCTCCTGAGAGCCCAAAACCTTCAAACAGGTTTCCTTGCAGGTCCCTCTGCTGGAGCACTTGTTAAATAAAGCCCATTTTCAAACTAAGGGGCTAAACTTAAGCAAGAAGATAAGGACCCCTGGCCTGAAATTGGTGTTCCAGTGAAGCTGTGAGGTGTTAGACCGGAAATCTAAATACCATTGCTGATGTTCATTTTCCTCATGACAGACGGTTGGACTGGATGATCCTTGAGGTCTCTTCCAACCTTAATGATTCTATTCTATTCTCATGGATATTTAAAGTTTTCTGGTGCTGTAGCCTTACAGCCCAAATTTTAGTGGCTGGAAGTGCCACTAGACCGTGTTCCAAGCTGTCATGGACATGGATGGCAGAGACATCCCAGGTCCCAACAGCAGATTTATAACTCAGATTTCACAATATAAACCAGTGAATAGATTAGAATTGCCTAAAACGCTTTCAAATTTCCAATAAGCAGAACAGAAGCAGTTCCCTTTCCCTGAATTTTCAAGTGAAACAGAAGCACTTGACATGCAGAGGGAGTACGTCAAGTCCACAGGCAGCTCATCCTGAAATTCCCAAGTATGCTGCCGTTGTGTAATACCCATCACGTTCTTACACAGCACTCTGCATTCCTTAAGACACAAATGGCACGGGTCAGGCACGCGGCTTTGCTGTGTGCCAAAACGGGGTTCGGAGACAGCGTGTTCAGCACAGAGCACAGCTTTTACTGTGCAAAAAGGTGTATTGCACATTAATAACCTCCAGTGCTTTCAACCTACTTATTCAGGAGGCCACAGTTTAGCTCAGCCTTCTAATTGGAAGGCATGCAATACCATCCTTGTAGCTGTAATTAGTTTTTCTTTGGGGGAAACAGGAACATGATAGTTTGGAGGACAAAAAAAAAAATAAAAAAAAAATCAGTAAAATAAAAGCTTCACAGACTGAAGAGTGTACCACAGCGACCAGCTCAGGACATCCGAGTTAAGTGCAGCTAACAGGAGCTAGAGACACCCTCAGTCAGAGGAGGTCCAGCGGGATTCCCAATAGAGGGACTATTCCCAATAGAGATGCTCGGTCCCTTGAGATTCCCATTGCTGACTTATTCTCCCACTCTATAAGAATAACTAGTGCAAAACTGTTTTCTCTAATGAGAAGTATCGCATTAAAGATTCGCCCTTCAAATATTCAGAAGCCGATACCCACACTATGACCAGCTTTGCTATTCCAGCCTGGCAATCCAAACAGATGAGATTAAAGCCCTACACCTTATACAAGGAGTGGAGACAGGGAGTTAAACTGCTTACACCCTGGCAGATTTTGGGAAATGTTTCAGGAGAATGCAAGAGAAAAGCCAAACAGGAAAAAAAGAGTGAATTGTACATGACAACACTTGGTGTTCCTCATGAACATCCGCAGTAAGGAACTCAACCTCTAGAACAAAGCAGCACAAAGAAAATCACAAAACCACAGGGGCTGGAAGGGACCTCTAGAGATCATAGAGTCCAACCCCCTGCCAAAGCAGGGGCCCTACACTGGGCTGCACAGGTAGGCATCCAGACAGGTCTTGAATATCTCTAAAGAAGGAGGCTTCATATATTCTCCACATATTCTACTTTCTCCATGCAAGTTTACTTTGAAACCAGAGGGAGTTCAAGGTAAACAGTATTCCACCAGGGACAATACACACGTTATCTGACTGTTAATGAAGCTGAATAAAGAAAGTGCATGTTTCAGCTGTCCCGACAAGGCCTGTTACTGACCATGGAGCACCCCGGAGTCCTTGAAAAGTCTCTTAACAACACATCTGTGGTTTCTTTAAAAAGATTTTGTGAAGTTCTTGAAGCACATTAGCAATCAACCGAGACTTGTGCTAAACGGGTCACCGTTTCATTAATCTCTTTCAAGAGGCTGACAAATGTACCCTGCAGGGACTCGAACCACACAGCGTGGCCCAAAGTTCCAGCTCAGCTATGAGTGAGTTTCAACCACTGCCCACAGCAGAGGAACTGCTTTGGTTCAAAATTTGAGTTATAAGGTTCCTTTATGCAGTATGAACACCAGAAGTTGGATTCACGAAAGTAGCTTTTCAGCCTTGAGTTGCGCCAAGAGAAGTCACAGCGTTTTAGCAAGAAACCACGGCTGTGTTTGCAGAATCTGCATGCAATTCTGGAATCATCTGCAACATCCAACAGCATCATGGGTGTGAAACTAGTGAGAGCTCAGAGCTACAAATGCTCTGCCCCTTCGCTGCCTTTCTTGTCTGTCACCCAAGAACGAGCATCCATGGAAATCAATGAGAATTGGTTAATGCCCTATATACACACAAGCCAGAACATGCATTACACTCTAAAACAAAAGCTTAAAAAAGTTATTTCAGATGTTGAGCACCTTAATCCTCTGATTTTCAGATCATACTGAGAGAAAATAAGTTTTTCTGTAGCTCTAATTTACTTCCTAAACCCCAACAAAAAAAAAAATCTGATGACATTAAACATAATGAAGAACCAAACAATTGAGCCATGCCAGGGACATGCTCATCTGATCACATAACATCCAGTAGAGCACACAACAATTTGGTAAAGACCATGTGTACCACAACAACACGCATCACCACATCAAAATGATCTGTGAGAAAAATAATGTGGGGAAAAAAATACGTGAAAATTATCTATTCAATTATTCTTTGTTCTTTTTATCTATACACACAATACCTCTTAGCAATGGTCCCCCCGGGTCAGTAAAACATACGAGTGCTTTTTTCGCATTTGTGGGGGTTTTTTGATACTTGCTGGAAATGCCACTTTTTCCTGCCTTCATTTACAATAAATTTCCCCCATGAAGAGAAAAATGTGTATATAACCTACCACTGAAGTGCCACTTAATCCTTCACAAGTGTGTTACGGAAGCAGCATTAAAAGAAGTTGTGATGGTTTAATAAAGCTGATATGAAACAACAGATTTACATTTTACTTTTCAAGGATTCCCTGCTACAACAGGAGTTCAGTGTTAGGTATTAAAAACGCCACTCTAAGACTGAAAGCTGTTGGGCCTCCAACAGGCACTTAGCCCTGAAAAGTTTCAGGTCAGCCCTATTATATATATATATATATACCAGTTTGCCTGCGCCGACGTGTAAGGCAAGCAGTTCTTCCAGGATTTGCATAATTTTTATGACTCTCTTTTTATGATTGAGAATTACTGTCATTCCAGCTGGAGACTAAGCGTAGCCGAAGTCAAAGGAAGTGTGAGATGGGGACAAATGCGTCATTTCAGCAGCCTCAGGACAAAACTGTTTTGATGCTTGTGCTTCAATTTTCCTCCCCCTTTCTAATCTTTTGGTTATCGCAAAAGTGACGGCAAAAGCAAGACCACACGTTAGATTGCCGAACTGAGAACAAAATCTTACCCTCGGGAGCTTACTCAGGAACAAAAATGACTGCATTATTATACAAAACAGTTTTGATTATTTACTGTGTCATGGGGATACTAACGAGAATAAATTCCTCTGGTAGTTAAACACGCAGTAGCTTGGCACCCGTACAGTTGGTGAGAAATCCAGGTCAGCACCTGGAAAATTGTCAGGAGGAGCAGTGAAAACAAAAACACTTTTTTGGGGATCTGTAAAATTAGGAGTCCTTTCATGAAGCCTATTGCAGTCGGCATCACCTGGGCTCATATGTATTTAAACAGGAACATCCCTAGATAGGGCTTCCGTGGAACGCTCCATGGAAAGTGCATCAATGTGTATGAAGTTTGCAATAACTGATGAAAGCATCACATATAAACAGACCAATTTGAGGTAATGTGGTAAAAAGGAAACTTTTTTTTTTTGTCCCCATTGTGTAGAAGTGAAAATATGATTTCCTTAAGGGTCAGGAAAATATACCACACCTCTGTTCGCCTGTGCCCTAACATTAGATTCATCTCAACTCCGTCTCACCGCAGTGGGTAATATCAAAGGGGCACAGTGCCTCAGAACTACTGGAAATTATGGAAATAATTAATATTATTATTTAATTTTAATATTACATTATTTCGTGGTCGAATACAATAGAATTGGCTTCTCAATGAAATAATCTAAGAAAATGGAAGAGATGTAAAATAACGGATAAAGAGTTTGGGGAAAGGTGTTTAGTCTACAGTTAATCTTTCTGTCCAAACATCACCTTTCACAACAAATTCTGTGGCAGAACAGAACCTGGCTGCCATCAGATACAATTCATATTGTCATTCAGGAACTATAGTCACCATACAAAATCGTGACAAGCTTCTACAGATAAGGCTGATCTCATCGAAATGAATGGCTTACCTTGAATGAGAAGCTGAGGGAATTCATGAAACAGGCCATGCTGAGTCAAGTACTCTGAGGACTTTTAAGCCTGAGAAGCTTCAGTTGAGGTATGGGTAGGACAAACATACCCAGGATTCCCTGGATCCTTTCTTTCTACCTAGAAAGCCTCACCTGGAGACAATACGAGAGATGGACACATTCTATCTGAGTTATCAATCCTGCAGAAGTCCTGGCTGTGTTTACTGCTCACCTCTGGCAAATCCAGCCATGCAGGAGAAGCTGGGCTGGCTGAAAACCTGATGTCTGTAATCTCTGCACACACATAATTAAACAGCACGCTTGGCCTTGATGGACTTGGCTGGATTTGATTTCGTTGTGCAAGTACAAAACACCATCCAGCAAGGCATGAGAAGCATCAGATTTACCGGACGGCACAGTTGCTATTAACGAATCTGTCCTGAGAACAGCAGACTGACCGAATAGGGCAGGTTACCTGCAATATTTGCAGACATATTTCTGCACAGAAAACATCAGACAGACACACGGCATCCTCATCAGCGCGTGTGGAAGGGAGGGACCATAATCCAAGAACTGTATCCACATTACAGCTACGGAAAATGCTGTAACAGTACGTACATTCCAAAGGAGTAATGTCTTGTGTAATCAATGTTTTATAGACACCTTGTGTATTAAACAAAAAAAAAAAAGGAAAGACAGACCATCAGGCAAGGTAAAGCTCTCATTTCTTTATTCCCAGTGGTTTTGTTCCAGCACAGACAGAGATGTGTCTGGAATGCAGATGTGGCTGGTTCTGCTGGGGTGAGGGCGATTTGTCTCATTATTACCCAGAGGAGAGAACAGTATTTCTGTGTTTCTGACTTACATAAAGCAATATAAGGAAAATAATCTTTCAAGGGAATGAAATAAATACAATTAAACACAGTTAGGATTATATCCCTCTATCTGGTTATACTTGTGAATAGAATTTTTCATCACACCATTGCACATCTGCTCTCTGGGAAGCCACCTGAAAGGAAACTTCACAGTTTCACAAATTTCAAGGAAAGCATGAGGAAAATAGCAACTTAACCTGGACTCATTAAAAACCTCAGTTTAATAAAAGGATTTTTGCATGCACGTACAAAAAAAAGTGCTATTTACAGGTTACATCTGCTCAAAGCAGACAAAGTGATATGATTTACCTATTTCTGCAGCTTTGGCAAATCACTAGCTGCAGGTGAATTTTCAAGTTCCTTCCCTCCTTCGCTGAATTCTTTAAGAAAACACTTTTTCCCATAGGAGAGCATGTGATCCTTTTTCATTTGAGGAAAGGAAGGCAATTTAAACACGACTTTCTCATACCAAAACACCTACTATTGTCGGGTAAGAGAGTTCAATAACACCCACCCACCCCCTAGATTTGGGTATGTAAATCTAAACTTATATTAGAGAAGATTAATAAATTACATCGTTTACAAAAGTTTTAACTCTTCTTTCATAGCTTTTCTCTTCAAAGTAATCTGATGCTACCTAGGCTGGTTAATATGTTCCATAAAGCGTTCTCTTTCAAATGCACTTGGACGATTAGAGTTTTCCTTCTTCTATGAAGTTTTAAAGATCACAATAATTTCCTGACATATGATCACAAAGGACTTTACCTTGCCAGGTCAAGACTTGAGCGTTTGTGATTTTACCAGGATTTATGAAATTCCAGGAGGCAGTGATGAATACCCATAGGAAGTCAATCAGCAGGATATTTAAGGCTAAAATCTCATCAAAGACAGCAGGGACAAGCTTTTGAGGAAAAGGCATTAGAGATGCACACTCGAAGCACTAGAGATACTCTAGAACATACCAATTACTCTGCCACTGCCCACTACCTCACGAGACAATGTTTTCCTAATATTCATCTATCCCACTTCAATTGTGTATATCCTTGAGGGAGAACTTTATTAATTCCTATACAAGGAAGTGTACATCACTGCATGAAATGGTGAATTGATTGGGCTGGGCCAAAACTAGTCCTCACGATTCATTTTACCGAAAATTTGTATGAGTAGCTCTTTGATATTTAATGGGCTGAGATAAATAAGAAACTTTTAGTTGTAAGCACAGTTCTAATTTGTAAATGATGAAAACTGACAGCAGACTGAGAAATTATCCTTCTCAATTAGTTTAAGAGATACTCGCTTATACTACTGATGGCTGAGGCCAAACATTTAATTCAGAGCTTCGTATGCATAAGTTGCACATTTTTAATTAGATTTATATTCATTCACACACACATATATATAGTCTCTAATCCCACACTGATGGTCACTGAAAATGTCATTAGCTGTTTAAGTATACAGTGGTTAGAAACCTAATCATCAGCTGCAAAGTCTGCAAACATCATAATATTTGCTGATTATTTCTTTAATTGCTGGTGTTTAATAACACATATGGCTTTTCTCCTTTTCAGTTCTGAAGAGACAACTAATCCTCAGCTCTAGTGCACTAAAATTAACAGCAGCAGACCACTTGTTTTACCGGGTCAGCAATACAGAATCCTTTTAGATATTCTCAAGTGCATCTTGTTTCACTGACAAAGGAAGAATCACTTTCAGTTTGTGCTCAGGCTCCTTTTATCATAAAGTAATTGCAAATAACAGAAGGAGAAATTCTACAAAGGTTATGTCGTTCATTTACCCCAACCTGACACCTAATGAATAGATTTTTTTGTGGACAATACCCATACCTGACTGGAATATAGATGACTTGTCTATGCAAGCAATTTTGTATGGAATTGGATGGACAGGAGGGAGTCTGGGACTGAATTTTATATTGCATCAAGAGGCTCGTGCAATCACCGCCGCACATGTGGTGGTGGTTACTCAGGGGAGGGTTTTGTCTTATTCATAGAGTAGAGACTCATTTTTCATTGGCTGTCTGCACTAATTTAGTTTGGTATCCTTCCTAGGAGAGTCTGAATTGTGTTTGAAAGTAATACACAGGAAAAGAGAAGGATGTATTTCTGTACTAAAAACCATCTTTACTGTCTGTCTGCCATGAGAAGTACCACAGTAACTCTCACGCTGCCTCATCCAGAACGACACTGCAAACCACAGGCTTTGCCAGAACATCACTTTCACCAACAGCAGAAACAAAGTCAGCCTCTGAAACAAAAGCCCAGCCTCCGTTTATAAAATAATGAGTACTCATTAAAGCCAGTTCTTCAAATTACCTCTCTTAATCCAGTGGCATAATTCTGCCGTGCTTTCCAGCTTTTCCTTTTTGGTAGGCTGGGAGGGCACAGGGCATCTCCTTATTTCACATTTTTCTCTCTCTATCACTATTCTTTTTGTTGCTTTTTTCTTTTTGGTCTTTTGTTTTCTTTTGGGGGCTTTGGTGTGTTTTGGTTTCTTTGTTTTTTTGGTTGCCTATCACTTCCTTTCAGTATTCCGAGACGCATACATTTGCACATCACCTCGGAATTATAGTATCTTTCAGTGAAGCTGAAAGTTGCAAGAAACAGTCAAGAAGTCATCTCATTTGTCCCCTGGGAAGCACCACGAACAGCCAGATCACCTGGTAAGAGAGCAAAAAGAAAAATACATCCTGACCCACCACAGCTTGCCAGAAGAGGTTTGGTCTATTATTGCTCCATACCATTAGCCTTGAAGGAGGCAAGCAACAAAAGCCATGAGAACCAGGCGGGGCTGATCAGGAATAAGTTAATTCACACAACATTCACATTTATTGCTTCTTGAACTGGACAACTTATTTGGCTTTGATTTTAGCTTTATATTCTCTGTGTACTCTATGCGTGAAACGACGAAGTGGGAGTTTCAAACCCCTGTTTCCCTGGCCAGTAGTAAGAATTTCTAAAGGTCAGGGAAAATGCCATGAAACAGATGAACTGTAACTTTTTATTTTTTAAAGCGGCAAATGAAAAGATAGGAAAACACTGCAAATAATTTCTATAAGGAGTAAATACCAGTTATTTTCCATCCATGAACCTTTTCTCTGTTGTCACTGTTTGCCATTCTCCTGCAAAGCTGTGAAGACTATACCTAGAGTTTTCATACCTTAACCTTTCCCACTCACGATATTAAAAAGGTATCACTGCATTTCTGCTCTGTACAAGACTTACAGATTTTATATAAATGACATTTCAATTACATTCCACCTGCCTGTCTTAAATCTGCAATAGCTGCACAGCATTACTACAATTTAACTACACATCACCTAGTACCTAGAGCTGCAATGCCTCCTTTGAAGTCAGCCTCGTTACATCAAAGAGCAAGTATGGAAACATAAGCAGTAGATTTCAGATTAATCAGCATTAAAACCCCCCCAGATTTCACAGCTGGACAGCCACCCCAGCATATGAGGAGCATAAGGCAAAGACTTGCTAATGCAAAAATCTGGAAAGGCTCAGGCGTGTGTCCTGCAGAGCCTGGTGGCTGCACAGGGATTTCCCCCTCCTGTTTTGCCATCTCCTTCCTCTCTGAACTCATACGGATACTGCACATGGGAAAGAGGGTATGTTACTGTGAATCGCTTGCTGGCACAGTGTTCCTTTAACCAACCTTGAGATGCTGATGGGAAATAGCTCTGGGCTGTATCTGTCTCCAAAAGCTGCGTATACATGTCTTTAGAACAGTGGCAGCTACCTTCACTTGGTTTGGTGATGGAGATCAAAGTCAGACTTCGTTTCCTCTCTAAAGGGAGCCCACCATCCTTAAAACACCCTCATTATTATCCATCTAAATAAACTTCCTTTACTTCACGTAATCTCAAGCCTATGGCAAGACTGAGCAAATACAGGCACTTAACTACACAAAAACCAGCAGAAGAACGCAGAAAAAGGGTGAGAAGAAGGGAAAGGAGAAAAGGTGTTATTGTTAATATTTATATATATATAGTTTTTCTTGCTTCATATTCTGGGCTATGCTTAGATCAGCGAGTTGGAGGATTGCTCTGCTGTCTCTTTCCACTGGGTAAACGTAGCTTCCATTAAAGCTCACTTCAGTACACGCACACAAAGCGGTTGCAATCGTGCATCAGGGCTTATAGTCCTTGTACACAAACTGCTGCAAGAGGAGAGCGAACGTGGTTGTTTGAACAAGTCTCGTGCTGCATCTGGTAAGATCCAGCAGTGCCCAAGTGTATTGTACATGAGGAAGTGCCGACAGATGCTCCCAGAAAGACAGCAGATTGTTGCACAAATATTAACAGCGGGAACTTCAGGGGTTCCAGTTCTGCTGTCTTTTGAGCACCCTGACATACCAGAGAGCAGGAATGATCAGCTGGCCTCTTACAGCTCACGAAGTTCAGAAAATTTAAAAAAAAAAAACCCAAAACACCAAACAAAACACCCAACACTTTTCTCCATGACTAGACTCTCTCATACAAATTGGGCATGGAAATCACATTTTATTTATCACAAAGCAGCAGAAATGCAGAAGGCTGGAATACACATTTGGAGAATGGACATTTAACTTTAGAAAAATAAAGTTTAGTAATGAGTGGAAAAATTGCTTAGCTAGGCTCTTCACGTTACTCCTGTCAACAGTGAATTATGCAGTTGTCTCTATGACTGGTCTTCTGACTCCCTTATTGATTTATTAGATTAGCTCTTGATCCTGCCATAGCCCAGCTTTGAAAGTACAGTAGCTTAAACTGGCGCCAATTCAAAGACATGCTTTGAGAAAATGAATAGGTACCAGAGATAATAAAATTAGATGTCAGTACATTAAACATTTTTTTCCCCATGACTGGTCATCACAAAATATCATAAAATCTGTCATAATAAAGGGCAGGCTGTTACAAATAGGCTGATGAGGCATGAAAGATCATATGCGATTTATTTTACCTTTATTAAGCTAAGTAGATGAATAGTTCATTCAAAGTTGCAAAACTTTTTGTTGTTACAGACCTCTGTTTTCCTTAGGTAGCTCCATAACTGAAAGTCAGGATGAGATTTTTATATCTAGAAGCAGATCATTTTAATCCCAGTTGACCAGAAACTCATATTTCACTAGTTACAGGAATTTTGAAGGATAACCAAATAAACATCATGATCTAAAAAAAAAAATTTGCCATCTAATGAAGGAAGCTGGAAAGAGGCTTTGGTGGTGTGTCCATGACTTCCTGCGATCTCAGGGAACACAGGATGGAGAATGACCATAACTTGGCGTGCACTTAGGGAAGGCATGTGGCAAAAAAGCTACAGTCAGACTTGAATATCACTTGGACCTCTCTTCTGGTTTGGTAACCATCAGTTTAAGAAGCTCCTGAGCTGCAGTTTGTGTCCAGGTCTCTGTTTTTAGTTCCTCCCAGCGAACAAGTTACTGTGAATTTGTGCCACTCGTTTTTTTAACGGAGTCATAATGTTCAAGCCCACCACAGCAATGAGCCCCACGAATGTAATAACGTGCTGGTTTAGGGGGCTGGGGCAGGGTGGAGGAGGAGAGCACACTTCCAATTCAGTTTAAATTTGCTATTTCCTTGTGTATGGGGAAAATGCAAAGTAAAAAAAAAAAACACAAACCTACTGACTTTTATAATTCACATATATGAGGATTTAAGGGATATGTGATCTCTTTCTCTCCTCTTGGGCAAAGCATCTGGCAAAATTATTGTTCATCCTCTTGGAGGACATAACTTTAAAAAAAGGGAACAGGTGAATTGTAACCCCTGGAAAGTCACACGCAGCTTAATAGAGGCATTCATTGTTTCCGGCTGCTCTGCAACACCATTTTCTCCATCTGTCAACAACACGGTATCAATAGCACAAATATTCATTTCTCTGTGTGGGGGATATAGGAAAATTTGTGTTCAAGCTTAAGACATTTTAAGAAAGAAATAAACCAGTCATATGCCTAAAATTAAGTTAATTTGTTTTCTACTACAATGATTTAATATGTGGTTTGATGTTAGAGACAAATAACAAGCTGCAGCTGTTGGATCACTGTTGAGGGCATTTGGACAGTTTAAAGATGCATTAAATCTTCTAAACACCTGTAACCAAACAAGTGATGTAAATTAAACTCAATTTCATTTGCTTATATGGTAAAGTTAGGTATATTCTGAAAAATTTTTTTTAATTAAGATACTAAACAGATTGTCAAAGATTTACTTAGTGATGCACTGGTTTATGTTATTTTTCTCAAAATTAATTCACCACCTGTTTCATGGCTTTGCTATGCTTATGCCAGTGTCTGAAAGGAAAACGGTCTGCCCATAAATAATGGGCCACATTTTACAAATATTCATAACGACATAAACTTCCTTTTAGAAGTAGATTTTCATCAGCTCTTCACTTCAGGAAGATTAAATGTTTTATTCCAAAAGTAGTGAAAAACTCAGCCATGTTGATATTGGATATCAACCCAAAACCTCTCTAATCTTTATTAGATTTGTCTTAGTATTCCTAGTAGCAACCCAAATCAAGGCAGACAGTGAAAGTCGTTTCCGCTTCTTGATTAACTGCAGATTCCAGGCCATAGGGAGGAACCCAGCAGAACTTCCTCAGGAGCGTCACTCAGCTGGGTAAGTTACAAAAAAGTCTAAAGCTACTTTCACATTGCATTTTCTACAACCAGAAGGCAGAAACATGGAAAAAATTGCTGGTATCCCTCACCCTTTTGGAAGCTTGGAAAGCTGCGTCAACGCACCCAGGGCTTCAGAAAGGGCATTCGTAGCCAATTCCCATCAGTATTTCAGATGTTTCTCTTTTTATAAAAATGATTAATGAATCTGTGAAATTCTTAGATACCATTTAACTAACCTGAGCGTCAAAATATCACCATGCAATCACATCAGACGGGCAAAACATATGCAACAAATGAGATTTCAAAAGAGCTGATGAATGAAATTCCAAAGGAAATTATTGACAAGCAAATAAACAGTAGCGAGGAAAAACACCACAACGGGGGAAGTCGCACTCCTGATCGACGATGTTCTACATCTCACTGCTCAAAATATACTCCACAAACTTTCCCACAGTCAATTTGCCAGAAGGACGCTGCTATTTGAGAGACTGTATTCCACTGTGCTAAGTGGTAATAAATAATTTCAGAAGACTAAAGTAGGAACTTGAACTTGCCACAACAGCGGATACTGCTGAACAGGCAGCAACAGTTCATGGTGCAATAGTGAACGTTAACAGAACACCTCTGATGGCAGCACTTGAGGGAAAATACTGACTAGGACATCATAGACCTCTTGTCTTCTTTACACAGGTGCTTCAAGTCAAAAATAGAATAGTGAGCAAAAGAATCAGTGCAGAGAGAAAAACATACTTCTGGCTTAGTTGATATAACATACAAAGGTTGTTGATTTCCATCCTAATAGATTGCATTTGCCTTGCTGACAGACAAATACACCTATAACAAGATATTTCTTCTCCCCTTCTGCCTTTTTGTCCTAATTCCTTCCAGCTACAGCTGGTACAAGCCCATCTTTTTTTGGCGTTACTTTCACCCTGCTACTGCGGTGCCTTCAGTGGACCAAAGCACAGTCCCACTAGACCCAAACTTGCTTTTACCAAGCACCTATTTTAGTGTGAACTCTATTAATCCAAGATGAGACACACTCATATTCTACCTATTTAATCCACACCATAGAGTTGGGAGGGGGAAGGTTGTGCCTGGGTAATTTGTGGAGTAAGAATCTACATTAGAGTCAGGGCTATGGTAATAATAAAGATTATTATTGTTGAGGCAGCAGCTGCGAGAACAAAAAATATGGGAAAGGTGAAAAAATTATATGCAAAACTGTGCCGAGCCTTTTAATCCAGTATATTCAATTGCATAAGATCTCAAACACTCCACAGCTTTAAGATAGACAATTTTAGGTGGATTTTGTTATAAGAGAGTGAAACAAAAATGTTAATTTATCCAAGTAGATTTTTCATATCAAGAAAAACCCCACTTTTCTAACTCTTCCTCATTTTCTTGAGTTTAACATTTTGCAGTTTATGCACTTCCCTATGAACCATACCTTAGTGGTAGATAATTTGAAAAGAGTGATAAAACGTCTCCATGTATCTATCCCACTGAGTTTTAGATTGGACTTAAATTAAACTAAAAATATTTTTCATAGGGGAAAAAAAAGAAATGTTCTTTCTAGCCAGATGAAAACTTGTTGAGTTTTTTTTCAACATGTTCTATGTCCCTTCAAACATTTCTTCTTCACTGAAATGTAATTCCAATAAATGCAGTGGAAAGCTTGAAGTGAAAGTAATAGGGGCATCATCTTCAGATGGGGTAAAACCCCACTTCCACCCCCCTGCACTAAGTGCTTCTTCAGTGATGATCCTCAGAGTAGGGATTGAGTGAAGGGATTTACGAAATGTTGATTGCTATTGGTAACACCACACAGAAACAGGTGACAAAATGTACTGATCAAACCCTGTTTCATCTCAAAAATATGTGCATCTATATTTTGTTAAGAGAAGACACCAGATATTAGTTAGGACTATGTTAATACACAATTTTACTACATATTAAAGTGCTATTGAAAAGTAAGAGAAACCTGGTAATGATGGGCTTATGCTTGATGGGAGCAAGAGTTAAAGCCTGAAGCTTCAACTGCTTTTTAAACTCAGGTTCACAGATTTAAACGAGAAGGCTATGATATATATGGATAAAATTACTGATTCTTTCTCTCTTCCAAAGACAAACACAGAAATAGCTAAAGCATTCTGAGAGTAACTCCCTCGTAGATTATACTATTTACCTTGTAGGAATGAATAGGAAAGGTGTCTCATAAAAATTCAGTAAGTGCTTTCAGATACAGATCTTCAAAAGATCTGTAGGGAAAGTTAGCTGCAAGGAAAGAAAGAACACATTGTTCTTCATATCCACTGTGGTTGGAACAAGAGTCAAGAGGTTTCTGTTACTGTAATGGAGTTTTTGGTTAGACTGCAGGAAAACACTTTAAAAGATAATGAGACACTGTGGTTTGGGTAGGCTGGTCTGGGATTTTTGTGGGTGGATGGATGGGCAGCCTAGTAGGTATGGTGCAGGAATAGTTGTTCCTTGTTTAGGTGCAACAGGTGATCTGTTATGCCTGTTTCAGAGCTTCTTTTCTGCAATTTTCCTACAGTTCTCCATTAACCACAGATTGTACAGTGCTCTAACAGAAAAAGAAATTTCTATCCCTGTATTAAGGATTATTATCTGTGAGGTTAGACACAAAATGATGCAGCTGACATCATTGTACAATACATCCACACCCATTTCCCTAAAGCCCCAAATAAGCTGAAAACAAAATCCTGTATTTGAGGGAAATCAGGATCCCTTAACTTCAGCCATCACTCAGTCCACTTCTTAACTCTTACTGCTAGGGAAAAACACAAACAAAAATAAAAAAAAAATTTCTTTTTGACCCATGAAAAAACCCCAAGCAATTTTCACCTGAAAAGCCACTGGGAACGGCAGGTGCTTGCTGCTTCTGGAAGTGATGGCATCTGCTTATCATTTCCAGCGATTTGACTTTTTTGTTTGAGAACATTAGAATAATGGATTTTTTTTGTAAAAGCGTGAACTATATTGTAGTTTTGTTTCAGCTGCCAACTAATGACAATACGCTAATTAGAGATTCCAGCAACTGTGCTCTGAGATGTGACTTGCAATCCTGATCTAAACACGATTTCCATACTTTTTACTTTAAATGTTCATTTCTTTGTCATATGTAAAACATTTTGTTATGGCTAATATAAACTTCAATTAATTCAAGAAGAGTGAAAGTTGTTTGAGGGAGCCAGGGAATATCGTAACCTTGATGCAGCCAAGTGTGGAGGACAGAAAACCAATTAGCACATGTACATAAGCTTAGAAGTAAGGCTGTAGAGCAGAGAAATGAATGGGTTGTTCAGCTTGTTCTAGCCATTCTTGCAGATTTAAAGCCGAAAATTAAAGCTGAATATGCATCTTTCCCCTCTGAGTAAATTGGAAGATTGTTTGATTCCCCACTAGGTTTTGAGATGATGAATAAGGAGTGTTTTGGAGGACCTATTAAGGCAGGGAAACAAGAGGTTAGTCTCTAGACAGTTTAAGAAATGCTCTTTTCTAAGCTTCAGTAAGGAATATGTGGGTGAGTTTTTACACCATCCAGTAAGATTTTTCATTTATCCTGACAAGTAGAACAGTGGTCTTCAGATTAATGAATGCCACTGAAACAGATGCGATATACAAAATGTCATCCAGTACTATGCAAGATATTTTAACTCACTTAAATTATTTAAGTAAGGATTCAGTTTAAAATCCATGTTTTCATACTTAAAAATAAAGAGCTCTGGAAATGCATTAATGTATGACATTCCAATCCTAGTGCAACCTGAAACACGAAAAATTTGGTTTCTTTAAAAAAAAAAAAAGAATGGACCTCTCACCATTAGAATTTACAAGCATCTAAAGATTTGTGGAGAAACAGCCAGCAAAGTATCACATCAAGAAACAAAAGTCAGATTAAAATAAACATTCAACAATAGTACTAATAAACATCTTCCCCTCTTTCTGGTCCATATTTTTTATATTTAATTCTCTCCACGTTTCACTTTACAGACTATCAATCCTTCTGGGATGCAGCCTCGCTTCTCCACTACTGTGTCTGGTCTCATCTTTAGGTTGGATTTGTTTGTTTTACGGGAGGCAGGTAGGTGTGGGGCGGGTGATCCCTGCAAAGATAGCTCCTGCACTAACCTAATCCAGCATTTTGATACTGAATATCTTTGTGTAGAAAAAAGCCTTCAATTCTTGAAGAAATGGTGTATATGTTAGGCTTTAAAAAAAAAAAAAAAATCATCATTTTGTTATGCATCCCAAGAAGAGGGAATGGGTGATCCGTGGGCTGTTCACAAAGATTCCATACAGCCAAGGGAAAATGACTTCTCCAAGGTCCCTGCAGAGCCTGGAGTTTAGTCCTGCCCTGCAGACGCATTCCTGTGTTTCCATCCACGTCAGACTTCCCTCCCTCTCTTTTATTGGCAGACACCGCCATTCTGCTCAAACTTGTGAGGAAGCTTTCTTTTAAAACCTGGAAGTGTAAATCCCGGCTGTTATCTTTCTCCCTCTCCCCAGCCCATCCCCATGTTTTATTACCACGGCTGGAGTAAGTGTATCTCAGCACTTAGCCCACTTCCACAGGCAGTTCTCAGGCCGCTTGAGCTGACACTTTGAAATATTAGCAGGGAAGCAACGCAGGCGCTGGCAAGGGTCCTGCAGCAAGTTAAGGACCGGTTCAGAGTTTTAAAGGGGAGTTTGTATTATATGCTTTCAAACAGTTGAAATTAGAGATGGAAATCCAACTCATTTTGTCCAGGAACCTCTTCAGCTCCCAAAGCACCACAGTTCACTCAAGTGAGGATCAGCCTACGCTGGGACTTCTGCATAACTTTTTTTTATCATCTTGTTGCAGCAAGAGCTTATCATTGAGAGTTAAGACTATAAAATATGAGCTATAGCTCTTTTCATAGAAATACGTGGATAGAGGAGAAAAATTATAGCCTATATTGATTCTGAAGACACTAGGGATTAGTGATGTAAGAAACAAAGCTCCTTCCAATAAAGAACTCTTACATACTCGGTGCCTTCTGGCTACAGTGTTCCTGCAGGTTAAAGAAGAAAAATTACCATTGCAAGGGAACATGTAGATTTAATGTATTCCTCCCTCTCTTTTCTCTTTCATTCAGTGTGTGTACTGTATCACAGCAAGGACGGGCTGCGGCCAGCAAACCGGGGCTTGAACAGTCACACCGTACCAGGCAAAACTGGGGGCTTTGAGAGCCAGCTCTGAGATTAGAAGTGTCCTAGGACTGCATGCGTACACGTGTAGGTGTGCATGAGAGACAGACACTAGATGTGCCATAACTACCCGGACACTGAGGACTTGACTCAAATCAAGTAATTCTGAATACGAGAAAAACACTGTTTTTCCCCAAGGGTAAAGTTTTCAAAAGCACATCAGTGACGCCAGAACCCGCCTTATTTATCAAGTATCCTCACCTGTATGTTAGTGGATACACAGATAAATCCATGACACGTCAATAGTAAACTAGATCAGAAAAATAGTTCTTGAATACTCTCTAAAAAAAGTACAACCAGCCGTACTTAGTTCTAAAAACAAATCGTTTTACATGTTTGCCTGTGTATTGTCCAAGAACTTGTGTACACGGTGCTTCCTGCCTGAACACCAGCGTGTTAAAAACACGGAGAACATTTCTTATGAGGTTTAAGTTCAGTTACTTCCATTGACACAGCACATATTGTAGAGCAGTATCCCTGAAAACCTCAAACTTCTGTCTGCCATTATGCAACTTTTTTTTTTTTTTTTTGTACTTCAGCTATCTTCAACACTTCCACGGCATCTAGAGGCATCCACAAAGCTGTATGGAATTCACAAGCAACACAGACTGGTTTTCAGCTAAAAGGCCAGTATGAAGAGAATATTTCAGAGTCTCCAAAAGAGAGCACACCAGGAGACGCAGAACCTGAATGTTTGTTAGAAGACTACACTGGTAATTCATAACTTGTTACTAAAAAAAATTAAAAAATGGTTTTCTTCACATGGCAGCAGAATAAGAGCACACAGAAAACAAACCATAAGCTTATATCTAACACATACTTTTAAAAAAAATTGAGTTCACAGCAAAATGGGAACATCATCTCTACTCTCTCTGAGAGATCTCGCACAGGGAGGGGGCACAAACACGACAATACTTTCAAACCGTCATTGCTTTGGACTAACAGATATTATAAATGACAGTCACTCAGACTTTATTTTCACACTTTGACATTGTTGTAACTACCGAAGAGGAACAGGGGTTGAAGATTACCAACTGAGAGGTTATCATTTTAGGGTGGGAATTACTGTGATGAGCTCCCAAGTTAGTGAAACATATTTTGCTTTATTCAAGGATGTATTGTTACTGTTTTTAAACATCAAGACCAAGGTGTTACTACGAGCTGGTGGTATTTTCACGTTCTTCTCTACTGTGGAAGCTTACAACCATGTTTAGTCTTCACTTAACTTGCACTTTCTTCTTTTTTTTTTCCCCTTTACATTCTTTCTGCAGCATAATTGGACAATACATGTAGCTTCCCCTTCACATCCCTGAATATCTGAGCTCAGAATAACAAAGGCATCAAAACACTGTAACAAAGGAACACCATATAACTGGAACAGGAAAGAGTTGAACGTTTTCTGATGGAATACCTGCCACAGCCTTTCTTTTTTTTTTTAATTTCAAAATAGGTATTTTTGACCAACAGGATTCTCAAAATATTTAAAGATTGAAGTTTATTATTACATAATAATAATATTTTTGCTTCATCTTTACAACACAGAAGTAGAGTCCCTTCAGCCCAATGAAAAATTAATGCAAAGCAACCATCTTGAATTTCTTTAAAAAATTCTTGAGATTTCCAATTTAAAAATTCTGAAGCATTGAGTTTTAATTATCTTATTTTTCCCCCCCTCCAAGTAGTGTTGGTTTCTGTGCAGAATGATAAAGTTTGGTTCAGTTACTGGGAACAGCAAAATGAGATATAATATTACTGGAGACTACGGATTACATTGATTAGCAAGACCAGGATCTTTCTAACGTACTTCACCTACATTTTTGACTGCTTCTATGACATGACAGATAATAATTTAAATCAAAGTCAATATAACTTAGCATCTTTAAGCAACTGAAGAGAAATAACACTGTTTTAAAAGCATGCTATGAAAAGAAGTTCGAGCAGGAAAATACTGACACATTTGTAGATATATCTACTAAAATATGTAAGCTATGGAAAACCAGGGTGGTTTAAAACATCCCACATGGAGATATTTCTTCAAAATTTTTTCACTGATCAGCAATACAAGTTAAATTAGAACTTTGGTAGCTTGTGTGGCTAAATTTATTAAAATGGAAATAAAGGCGCAGGAGATGTTTGTAATATCAAATGGTCTCTCTTCAGAATTTTTGAAAAAAGGGTTCTTTTGTTTTGAGACTGCTTTACTTTTTAGAGAAAAAAATGCAAAGGGAAAAAAAAATCAAATCTTTCCCCAAAAGTTCTATCTTCTAGATTATGAGATTTTGATTTTTATCACAAAGGAGCTGTGATCACAGTCTCCACCACCCTGAAAATCTGGTGTCTGCCCCCTGCATAAAACACACCTTTGGCCTGATCAGTATTAACAGTTCATTTTCTGCCCGTTGACCGAAATTGTGCATTTTAGTAATTTACTGATGATGGGCTCTGTTTGCTATCTAACTCCAGTGTTTTATCGTAAACTGCTTTTTTGTCTCTGCTTACTGAGAAACAAATGCTTTTCTTGCTTTGATCCCAGGCAAAATTATAAACAAAGCTGTATTAACAGCTACACAAAGACAGTCCTGGCAAGTACTTCCCAGCTCCTGAGCTGGCCGCACCTGAGCCTCTCCCATCACCTTCCACTAGATTTGTTCTGCGGATCAAATTGCTTTAATCTATCGAAAAGTTACACCAGCAAAGTGAAAAATTAAAAGGTGTGCAGAGATAATAAACGGGGATATTGATGATGCTTTCTGTGCTTGGGTGATATGGGACCAATTATTATTAAACTGATTTCATAATTTAAAACTTTCTAGAAGGCTGTGAAAAAGTTATGGTGAAGAAACTCACTCAAGGCCCATAAAACGGCAATGTTGGACGTTCATGCTGAGTTATCTCAAAGGGAATTCATTAGGGAGCAATGTCACATAACCTACTGCTGAAACCGAGCTCCAAACCGCAGCATCGAGATTCATGCCTGATTTTTTTAGTCAAATCTTCAACAGCAGTTTCCTTTCAAATACTCTCTCATAAGGAAATCTCCCCCGATTTTAGGAGGAGGAACTGACCTCCCTTCACACACTCAATGCTTCTAGCTGGGTCAGTCAGGAAGTAAATCATCCTGGCTGCAAATGCTGCATCAGCATTCAGATGTGCATTTTCTGGTTAGCCAGCAGAGGTATTTTGCAGAGCCCCTGACATTTATTGCAGGGAGAGGGAAACACCATCGATTGTAACACGTCAACACAATCCAGGGAAATGTAATCATATTTTGGTACAGAGAGAGACTAGAAGATTTCCAGATTAATTGCAAAGATATTGAGATTTAATATTTGGGGGAAAAACTAAACAACAAGGCTCCATATGAAGTAAGAATATCTCACTGCGAGAACGATGTCTCTAAACACAAGCGGCCAACCTGACTCTGCATTTCAGCTTCTTAAAATAAAGGCCTGTCCCTGACATCAGCGTATTTCACAACCTGAAGGTACATTCTGTGATATACACATGGACAGTTATGCCTACGCTTTTCAAACTCACTGACACCAAATTAACCCTGACATACCAGCTAACAGGTCCTGCAGAGCCTAGCTAGCACATACAGCTTTGGAAACTGAAGAGATGAATTAATTTCTAGCAAATAAAATCTAAGGGAAACCCAGGAAAAAGTGCCAAAACGAAATGCATAGAGGACTTGTATCAAACTATATGGAGCAATAGATGAAAACTTCATGGTTTATAAATTGACCTCATGTTATACTTAAACTTATTCAGGAAAAAATTGTGAAGCACCTGAATTATTTAAAAAAAAATCACCAACAGTTCTATGCTGCTTCTTCAATATTATGCAAGTCTGTTTTAAAAAGTAAAAAGATTCCCATATGTTTCAAACTTTAATATATTTTGATGAACATATCCGCAAAAAATGAGAACCCAGTGACCCAGGGTAAGCATTGTTATTTCGATTGCCCTTGCTTCATCAGCTCAAGAACACTCAAACCTCCAAGCAGGTTTCCGAGTCCCTTGGGACACACGGGAGAAATTCACAACCTTGCAGCTGCTACCTGGATGCAGTTTGTCAAGATCACATTAAAAAGCTATGCTCGCCTCATAATTAGATATATCATTAAACATACACTTTTTTTAATGTAATCACTGGCCCTTTACAAAAATATCGCACCTCACAGCATCTATTCAACACGCCTCTTGTGCCACAGATGGTAAGGGACCTCTAATTGGAGACGTTCATCGACATTACAACCTCTTCATCCGTCCCAGGAGGGATTTGCTAAGCTCACGTTCGCTCACTAAACACAATCCCTAATATTTAAACAAGTTAGCGGCAGTAAATCTTGTGTCACACTGTTTCCTGCTGCTAAGCAGAGCATAAAATTGCTGGGCACCTGTCAACTTCTGCGCTGCAGCCACAAACTTCCCTCTCCTCAGCGCTGCTGAGCAAGAGCCACAGTTTTAAAAATCCAGTTTCATCCTACTGCTAAGGACACAGCTGTTGGACGTAGTAGTCTGAAGTATAACTGAAATTTTTACTGCTGTAATTTTCTCAATTCCATACTCATCTGACAGGCTGTATCTTTGAAAAGCCCCTGCAGATAACTGCATGCATTCACGTTGCTTTTTGGGCCACTTGGACATAGCACAGAAGTAGATGCTATTACTTTTAAATTAGAAGCAGACACTATTACTTTTAAATTGTGTGTTCCGGTATGAGGAATGCGATTGCGCAGTGGATATTCATACAAGCTGCCTGCACCTTTTCGGAGGATAGATGGAAATTTGGCAGTCATTACAATCTCTCCCTAACTAACCAAACCAACCATCTCCACTACCTTTCCTTGCATTCAAACATCAATAAAAAGCAAGTTAAAAACCTGCAATGACATCTTTTCTTTGCACAGGTTGGAACGCATCATTCATTTTATAAATGTTGTTTAATTCACAATCTCAGTCACGGTTGGAAGCAACCCCCCAGCGCGGTGGGGCGGGCAGCAGGAGAGGCTCGGCTGGCCCCTCTGCGGCGTGCCTGCCCCGCAGCAACCCCGCAACTCTCTGCTGGAGGAGTTTCACACAACGCTGGTCTGCAGCCACTGCGGGGAATCCAGGCTGGAGCCACCTGTAGCAGCCGCCCAGTGAAGCTGGCCCACAGGCTCACTGGGACTGGGGAGATGCTCCAGTGTTAAGCTTAGTTCTTGTAATTCATAAATATAGTGAATGATGACATTCCCCCTCCACCCTCCTTTCCCCAGACTGGCTGCTGGAGAAGGAAAAAAAAAACCAAACCAACCCTGAAAACAAAAATAACAACAAAAAAACACCCCAAAAAAACCTCACCCCACCAAACTGCAGTAAGCTTAGGGGTTCTCTCCTCCCTCGAGAGTTAAATAGCCACTGCAAGACTCAAAGTGTCTAATCTAAACAAATGAAACAGGTAACACTTTGTCTCTAAGGGTTTCTGAGCTATTTAGGAATCTGACCTTTCGGGTTTCCCGAACCCATTATACTGTTCTTAAAAAAAAAATCAAACACACACACACACAAACACACCCCCCTCAAAACCAAAACACACACACATACCATTAAAGCTTCTCCCTTTTCATTGTTTCTTCTCTGGCTGTTAAACCTAAACCACTCCTGAGCTGAATTCCATCAAACTTGGCAGGTTTATGGAAATAATACCTGCTGAAAAACAGACTAAGTTTTGAATTAATAGCACAGGAGGATTCTGAGGCAAAGCGTCAAAGATACCAGCCTGTTGTACAGTGCCCCAGAGCAGGATGTCATAGGCAAAATTCTTATAATTTATCAAATTCCACCAAGCTTATCAGCCCTGGAAGGACAGAAGTAGCAACTAAGTGCTCCAAAGCACAAACTAGTATCTTTAAGAGATATATTCAGAGTGCAGCAATACCATCACGCCTGAGCATCCTCAGTAAACAATCTCAGTGTGGCTGATAGCACAGAAGAATGACTCTTCTTTCAGAGGCTTTGCACCATTGTTATTCCACCAGAGATTATTAAAAGTCCTTCTGACACTTTCTGAGTATCAGGAAATATTTCTGCTTTTGCAAAGCCAGGCTTATGGGAGAAAAAAAAAAAAAAGAAAAAGAAAAGAAAAGACAGTAATTTCACTCCGTTAAGTCAACTGAACAACTTACTAGATCTAGTTGTTATGACTTTTATGAAGACAGATCTGCAGTAAAGTAACAAATTCCTCATCAAAACAGCACCACTCTCACAGGACAAATTTTCCATTGTCTAATTTGCTTTTAACTTCTACTTCACAGAAGAGTGATGCCTGCCAGCCAACTCTAGGCACAAACCATCAGGGTACTGGTTCTCAGGAGGGTTGGAAGTTTTGGGAGTTAGAGCCCAGGACTGGCTGAGGTATCCAGGGGAACGTATTGACTGCCTGAGACGGTCCCATGCTGATGATGGGTTCAAACCTGTCTGGTGTAAGGGCATCTGACAGTGAGGGTGGGGGGGTTTGTGGTGCTATTTTTAATTGGTATGAAATACTTCACCTTCTCCATATGCAGACCGTTAACTGCTATCCTGAATTGAAGTTAATTTTGGATGTGAATGGAATAAATAATAAGGAAAGAGAATCACAGAGTAACAGAATGGTTTGAGTTGGAGGAGACCTTAAAGATCATTAGTTCCAGGTTGTGGGGTTTTTTTTCAAAATATGAAGAGAGCTTTTTAGACAGGGATCTCCACAGCATGTGAAAACAGTGGTTTAAAATAGAATCCTTCCTAATTCTTGGTACCGCAGCATTTTAAGAAATAACACTCTGAGACGCGCTGGACAATGTCCTTCATAGCGTAATCCAATACTGGGTGTCTCAATTTCTCCGAACCTTAATTGTCACCGAGCTGTAGGTTACATCAGGAGAAATTCTCATAGAGAAACACCACCTTTGTTTGTTTAAACAAGTCAGTCTGCTTCACCAAGTAAAATGAGCTCTAGCTCTTTGTGTTCCAAGCTTTAAGCCTGCCCACCAAGACTAAGAAAAGATTACTCTGCGGTTATTGAACACTTCATCTGTCCATACCACAGACTTGCTGATCTACCGATGTTCAACATGGAAGCTTATCAAAATGATAAGTTCTGACCAGGAGTTGGTCCTGCACTTAAGACCAAAAGAATAGAGAAAATAGATTTGTTTATTAGAAAAATCTGCATCCAGAGTTATTTTTCTGGAGGTGTTGCAAATATTCGTTCTATGTTTTGCAATATGACTTTGAAAGATTAAAGACAGAGCTGGTGGGCACCACTTTGTCCTAAGCTATTCTCTGTAGTCATTTGTTCTTTAATTCCACAGCTTGTTTTGTGCAGTCAGCCCTGTGCCACAAGCATTACAAAGAAACTTCAACACTGGTGAATAAAGCAGTGACTTTACTTAAAACAAAGTTGTTCCAGAATTTCCATTGAGGGATTTAAATGTTTCAGGGAGTGGAAAAAAGAAAAAAAGAAAGGTGAAACAATACTTCTTTAAAATGGAAAGATACTTCTTTGTAATATTGGATTTTACATATGCATATAGTATGTTAAAAAATTTCAAAATAAAAAAATGAAATCTTATTCTAAAATATCAAACTGGAAAATGAAGATGTGATCAGACCCTCTCCCCATACCAAATTTCCATTTTATATATATATATATATACACACACACACATATACTTTCTGCATTTCTGTGAAGTTTTCCCCTCCAGCATAACACCCCACCACACCACCCTCAACAGTCTTGGAGCTGTCAGCTGGACACTTCCACTACCTCAAACTGCAAGCCTAACCTCTGGAAGATTGAAACAGTCCTTTCATCTCCCTTCACAGTTTACCATGCGTACTTCTTTCTGATCTCCAAGGACACCACAATTGCAGTTCTTATCAGAAAGATAAATACATTTCCCCCAACATCTTTTTCCAAAGGTTTCTTTCCTACACTGCTGTTCACTGTCAACAAAGCTCAGGTGACTCTGGCTTAAGTCTGTGCCTGTTGTGATGTCTGAGGGACTTGCAAGGAAAAAAAAAAAGAGACAATGTTTACCTATGATTACCGGGTACTGGTATTTGGAAAAATAATGGCCTTATTCCCCTACATTTAGAAAATAGCTATGCACATCTGCGGAGAGGTGGCAACTATTGGCAAATAATAACTTTCCATATGGCAGCCATGCTTGTGGAATATTGTTCTTATTCTGTACCATTTACTCTTAGAACTGGCTGGGAAACATAAGCAAAAAAATTAATTTTGCCTAGAGAAAATGGAAGTTTCAGAGTTCAGTAAGACCCTTCCATGAGTTAGCAACAACTGCACATTTCAGAAAACGTCTTTTGCATTTTTCCATCCAAACTTCAAAGTGATTTACACATTTGTAACCCACCATCTGCTGAGTATTTGAGGATGTGGAGACCAAGCATTCAGAACTGCAGGAAATCCTCCTAACAGATGGGGACATTGTCTCTATTAGCCAGACAGCATCTGTCCTGGCCATCCTGTCCGCCTTCCATGTCACCCATTTTATCCCCAGGAGGGTCTCAGCAAGTCAGCAGCAGTGACAGGCTTCACCAAGAGGCTCTTCTGCAGGGAGAAGCCTTTTGTATAAGCAGAATATGGGAATTGGCTGTAATGGAGAAAAAACACTTCAAGAGGCACCATGTACCGTCTGAAATGCCACCTCTTGGTCCGTGAATGTACTGAAAACATGTTCATTACTAGCCCCAGTACTGTTCAACACTCCATTCCAAAAAACTTTGGAAAAGTAGAGAGTTATTTCATTACTTTTCCTTGCCCCAGAAACCTGCTACTGATGTCCGCTTGCTCTTCTTCCATCCATTTCCTCAGAAAAGTACAGAACACCTATCACGATTCCCCTTGTGTACTTTTTTCCTACTGTTCTGAAGCCAAGAGATAGAGCAGAGAAGATGCTGCCAGGTGTGTCAGCCTCAGTTCAGCTGGGGGGTATCAACACAAATTCATAAAGTACTTTTCTTGAGACCCTGGAATACCACGAATCACTGAAATATCACTCATACAATGACAGTACATTAACTGCTGACAGCGCTCAGGAAACCCGGGTCACAACAGCTGATCCAACAGTCAGACCAGGTCTCTCTGTAAGTAGCCAGAAAGATCCAAGATTCCCAGTACATGACAGAAAACTCATTATTAGATGCTGTGATCAAGGTAGACTCTGCACATTTGAGGAGCAGGTCCCCAAGATGATGTTGGGAGCAGGGGAAGAGTCTATTGAACACCATATTTTTGTCTTTGAATCCCTCTTCAGATGATGGCCAAGTACCAAACTTATGCAGCTAGACAGCAACCCATAAATACTTGAGCTAGATTCACTGCCTTCAGTGAAGCTTGAGCTGCTTACATGAGTAATATATTCAAACCAGACGGCATTAACCTGAAAGAATGTCTTTTGTCTAGGGGGATAATACCAGGCCATTAAACCTCCTACCCAGCTCTGTTCCCAGTTTATCTGATTACTTCTTAAGAGTAAAATGTGCTGAGCAGAGCGTTGCTAATGAGCTGCAGTAAAACTATCGCTTCTAAATTCATCCAATAGATTTAGATAAAGAGCAGCTTTTGATTTTGTGAGTAATTCCCTTTCTATTTAGCCCTGTGATTTAAGGGAAAAAGGGAGACTTCGGGGTCCCTTTTTTTCCCCAAACTCTGTTGCCCATCTAGTAGTGCTCTCTTCTGCAAAACACAGCAAACTTTGGTCTTCTCAGCACCCACGGCAGCAGAGCACTCTGCACCAGGGAAAGGTGGATCTTCTGTGCCCTTTCACATTGTGTCTTTGCTTTGACTAGTGTAAAAATTGAAGAGAAACAGTACTTCAATATTTTTAAAGAGAGAAGGATGAGACGGACAGTTGTAGGTTGTAATGTGATCAGGTAGGCAACAAAACAAAAAGTTATTTTAGAACAGTAGTACTATTTGTCTTGGTTAAATTAGTAGTTGGGCACGCAGATGAAATCGTCCGTTTGTATTCACACACCAGCGGGCTCCACCTACCAACTTCTTGCATTAAAACTTCCAATTCAGAAAGAATTTTTATTCACAGAGGCAGGGAAAGACTACAAAAACCCAAACCAGCCTTATCCTGACATTGTAACATAAAAGCAGCAACTACTCTGCTTATCTAAACGCTACGTGCATTAAATATGTTGTTTATAATGACTTCTGAATTTGAGAAAGTAATCTGAAAATAAGACTGTTTCCATAGTGTCATTATTTAAGGGAATAGTTTTTCTCTCTGGATTAGCAAGGCACTGGTCTCATATAGACCCTATAACAGGGCCCTCCCTTGTCCCTGGCTTCCACCCACTAGTTATATCCTCCTCAGGATCATCTGCTGCCTTGGCAGCGCACTGTGCGTTTCTTTGGTTGCTTCAGCTCCTTGAGGACCTGATTCTACCTGTGGGTCAGACTAACCACATCTGTCCATCTCCCAGTACCCCTCCTGAGGGTGCAATGTCCTCGTCTCCAGCTGCCCTTCCCAAACCCACCACAGAAGTACACTCCTTTTTGTTGCCGCTACTTCATTTGAGCGAAACAGTCCAAAATGCAGATGCCATGGGCCAGTGCAGTTTGTAAGGAAAAGGGGACTAAGTGTCTTCATACCTGTAGTCATTCAACAACATTGTCATTTGCATCGTGACTTGGTTGGGGTAAGTCGTCTCACCTACACACCAGGTGTATAACGTGTCATTAACTCACTCGGTAAAGAGCGCTCTGAATTCTTGGAAGAAAAGGCCCTAAAGCAATATTGTAACTGCATGTGTAATTTATGACTCAAATATAGCCACGAAGGGGGAAAAAACCTACATAAATACAATTTCAAAGCTTTTTTTTAAAGAGATGGTCACAAAACTATTTGAAGCTCTATTGTGAGCTATAATAAGAGAACAAGCACGCGACTGTACCCTGCTTGGTGGCAGAGGAGAAATATGAAGTGACCTTTAACCACTGCAGCTCAAAAAGAAAAGATCCAGACAGTTCTACCTACATATCTACCTACATATCTACCCAGACTGTGAAAAGAAAAATAAAGGAAAGTACAAGTCTCAGGAAATACAGGCTGATTGACAGAAAGACTGTGTAAAAGTACCTTATTTTGTTTTAGGGCAGAGTAGCCTTCACCTTTTTCCTGAAATTCTGCAGGAATTTCAGTGGCTAAAAGGCCCTTGTAGGCTACTGTACTAAGTGAAAAACTTTCATTAGGCAAATAGCAACTAAGGAAATTATTTTCCATATTTAAAATGCAGTTTAATCTGCACAGAAGTGAGAGTTTCTTTAAACCTGGAAGACATACAGAGAAGGTCTTACAGCATCATCAAAACTGAGTCCCTTTGATGCCATCTAGAACTTTTACTCTCATACTAGGCTTCGACTGATCTTAAGTTTTTATTTAGATTTTATCTGCATAACTTTATTCTCTTGATACTCCAGAAGCGTGATGCCAACCCAGGCAAGTTGTTTTCCTGTGTCACCTTCAGCCTTACACTCGGGTACCTCCCAAAAATAAGACATAGGAGACATCTAGTAGAAAGAACTGTAGTCTGTGATCTAACATAATCATGTCTTATATGCCTTTGTGTGTTGGTGATAAATTTTAATTATCCTTATCACTACATTGCCTAAGAAAAGGGAGCAAAATCTGTACCAAATGCTGCACAATCTCTCAGTATAAAAGCTAATGTTTGGAAAATGTTAATTTTTATTAAAATAATTAAATCTTCCAGATTAAGTTCTAATGACTACTGGTCTTAAATAGAACTCTCAGCCCCAGACTCATGTGCAGAACAAGAAATGTTTGAAATTAAGAACAAACCCATGACCGAGCACAATTTCTAGCAAGTCAAACTTGGTTATCAGACTGGTCACCTGGAGACACTGGCTTGAAAGACAGCTCATACTTTATTGGCAGCATAGTTTTCAGAATAATACAAAATATGGAAAACAGTGGCAACAACCCATCATTTTTATAACATTTCTGCTCACCAGAGTTGATTCTTATTCCTTTAGTCTTACTTTTTTTGGGTTTTTAAAGCAGATTTTTTTAACTCAGCCTAGAAAACACACAGGAATAATTAACAAACTGGTACTTTAATCTTTGTCACAAAGCATTTCATAGAGCTTTTTCTACAACTTGTATGCTGCTGCTGAGAGTAATACTCATGAAGTGCTACTTGACACAACCCCTTGGCCCTGTAACAATGACAGGACTTGGGCACAAAGAACAGTAATTGGTGTGCTGGAGGTTCTTCTCTGCACCAGGCACCAGCCTGTGCACTATCCACAGCCTTGCCTGTACATCACATTCTTGAGAAACAGGAGTGGCCACCCTCTGCAGCAGGCTGCATCCTCTGTCTGACATTTCAGACTTCAAAGCCACAATAATATTTTTCACTTAGGCCTTCCAAGTTGCACTAGTGACCACATCAAAGGTGGCCTGATATATAAACTTCAGTGTGTCACAGCCTCCCTCTGTCTCTCTCACCTAAAATGAGTGCTTTAACTGAGATTGAAGAAGTGTGGAACAGCATCTAGCTCATCACAAAAAGCATCCACCTCCTAAAAACGTCTGTCGGTTATTCTAAAGCAGGCTACATTGATTTTTTTATTTAATTTTCAATGGAGGCAGCTCTATAACATGTAGGGTTCATGCAGAAACCCTCAGTGGAAAGAGCAAGTGTAGATCCAGACATTAAAATCAAGCTACGAGGAGATAGATTCTGCTTTTAGCTAACAGTTCTCACTAACAGAGGAGGATTTTTAACCTGTTTGACACAGAACTAAAACTAAGAGCAAGTGAGGGCATAGCACAGCTACACAAGTTGCGTGCCCACTAAAAATTTCACATTTACTGCAACTTGTTGAGGTGCAAACTAAGCATCAGTTCACTGTAAGAGTAATAAGAAGAAAGAGAGGTAGAAAACATTCATAAATTTTGGCATTAAACTTCTAAAAATCAAGTACACACCATTGCTCAGCCTTAGGTTATATCTTTTCTTCCTGCATGCAGAGATATGAGTAAGAGTTGTGTGCTTCTCGGTGATTTGCTTCTCCACCTTTATGCTTCCATGGTCTCAGACTGCACTATTACTCTATTTAAATTCTCATCTATTCTCTGCCTGTAGCCAGCAGCACTCAATTAACTGATCTGCAATTCTGAACATGCACACAACACCCCGCGTTTCTTTCTGAGCATATGCCCGCAGCAACTCAGCTACCGTACGTGGGTTTAGGGTTCATCTACATACAAAACCATCAGGGAATCGTAGTAACAGCTATGATTTGATTTTCTCTTAAATACTGTTTGCCTTTTGTAAAACAGCCATCCAGAGAATGTTTTATGGGAATAAACTAATCTTCAGCCTGATAGTATTTAAACAAACATTTAAGAAACAAACCCACCACACAGAAGTGTTCCTTCTAGCCCTGTATACCACACAAAACAAAGTTGTATGATTTAAAGCTTCACACTTATACCTCAAAAATTCTCACCAATCTATAGTCTCAGAGCCGGAACTGATCTAGCCTAGCTTTATCTACCATCAAGTCCAGTCATTTTGGTTGCAATTTTCCCCTACATGGCCTCAGTGCAAGAGCTGAATTAGGAATGTGGTATTTACCAGCTGTATGAGCCTTCTCGCTCAGTTATTTCCTTACAGTGACACGACACGTTGTGCGTTTATCGGAGCTGGTCAGAGTACTCACTGATTGAGCTATTCCAGCAATACTGCTCCTGCCGTGGCTGTAGTACTTCCAGAAATACAGAAAGAACTTGAGCCGAACTTCACACAAAGGTACGTTGAGAAGGAACTGCACTTTTTTTCTCAGGATGTCTATGTCCAGTGGATGGATACAACTGTTTTTTAATACTGTACATAATTAGATCTTCCAAGTCATTATTTCCCCTTGCTGCAACAATTGTTCTGCCATAAACAAAAGCCTAAAGTCACGCTGCATGTGTTATTACAGTACATAATGGAAAGGCAGGGAACAGTGAAGTTAAGGTATTCATTTCCAAAACTCTGAAGTGGCTTTTGGGTTTGATTTTGTTGGTGCCTGACAGCTTAGTAGAAGAGAAGAAAATTATCAAGGAGAATGAGGTTGGTTCTACAAATTGAGTTTTTAAGGGAAGCACCACTTTACAGATAGCTTTTTAGATTGAAGTAGCTCAGAAAGTGCCTTTAATTTAGGAAGAGCACTGAGTTTTCCAAAACCTACACAAGCAAACCCAAAAAGGATACCACAGCTATGTACCAGCAGTACAAATCGATTACATTTGGAAGGTATGGCAGCAGGACAGGCTGGGAGATTGGAGCTAGCCAACTTAAGAATGACACCACAGCTGAATGCAGATGTGCTCCAGCACCAGATGCTAAACCTTCCCACAACTCCACACAAAAACTAGAGACTTCTAAGCTTTCTCAAATCCCAAGTAATAAGTTTTAAACTAATTTGCAAGCTTGTTATCTGTGTTTACTCAAGCTGGTTAATGCATAATTAAAGACTTAAGTTCTTCAAATACAATGACCCATTTCAAAACTGTTGGACCACATTGGCAGTCTCAACACAAGACAGACGTAATGTGGAAAGAACCACATGGGATGATCCTCAGAAAAAGAAAGTATTAAACTAATGGCAAACTAGTGAGCTCATTGGATTTTGTGTAGAAATTAATGCACACAGCCACAAAAGGGAAGGACAAAGTCACGGAATACTAAGCCCCAACAGTTCAGTGCAGCATTACCCACACCTATACAGTATGGACAAGATAGCTTCTAGGAGAGGAATTAAAAAAAAGAGAATGCTTAAGAGCACAATGACACTAGTGCAAAAGTCCATTCTAATCGATACCTCGATATCTACGCAGGTCAAGTTCTGCCAGTAGCTAAAATCCACCTGGAGAGCAGTAAAACTGTTTGTCCTGTCTCAAACCTGGAGCGTTTGGCTCCGCAGCACAAGGTAGTCACAAAGCATTAGGCTGTAAAATAGTCTTTATGTTAATCTCACCCTATTTTCTTCTTGACTTATTTCTCAGCTCTGTTAAAGTTCTCAGGATGTTAAAGCTCTGTTAAAGATCTCAGGGTGACATTTGGGGGACGTGTCAAGTTCGTTCACTTGTTAACTGCATGGGATATCAAAGGTTGTCTGCCAGTTCAGTACTCAAGGGAAAAAAGTGACCACTGACTGTACTCCCTCCCCCCAGGTATGTATTAAAATTGTTTTTAAAATGTTGTGGCACACAGAGCTCGTTCTATCCCAACAGGTACTACTTCATTTTGCAAGGGAGTCCCAAAACAGGAAAGAATTGAGGGTAAACAGGGCAGTGCACGTTTCTGTAACCAGATCGAGTGACTGAAAAACGTGCATTCTGCCCCAACCGTGGCTAATCTGGGCAAGAGGATGGGTGGGAATAAAACGCCTACATTCCTCCTCAACCACAAAGTAAAGTCGGCTTGCAAAGGGCAGATTTAGACAAGGCACTGCCTGCAATCCTGATCATTTTAAAGGGGAAAAAAAAAGGTCTGGAGTTCAGCTGAACCAGAATATCACAGTACCTTTTGTGAAAAGTGAGCAGCCTTGTGCTATAATTATTCTACACTCTAAATGCTTAAAGTTTCTCAGCAATTACTGATGGTACTTTTCTAAATCTCCTCTTAGCTCTTTCCACAAGACAGACAGACAAAATAAAGCCTTGTTCTGATTTTTCAATAAGCTTGTTCCCAGTAAGTAAAGCCAACCCTCCTGTGAAACACATCACGGTTCAGGTAACCTCCTTACAGGACAAGTGTTAGTTACTACTATCCTACTCCAAAGAGAAGTGATCTACTTGTTTTAGCCTAGGACTGTACCACAAAATCCATTAGAACCCCAGAGAGCAGGAACCAAAGTTTAGACCTCCCCCACCACCAAATCACAGGCTACACAGCCAAGCCCTTAGGGGGGGTTAAGGCTTCTGTGACTGCTTTGCTGTGCAGAGGCAGCACCTCAAGGGGCAGGACAGGGTGCCCCACCGTGCTGGGTCCACCCTCTCAGGCTGTGGGAAACTGGGCTTAACTTCCACATGGAGTGAAGCAGTTGGTCTTGAATTAGACCAACTAATTCAAGTCTAAATGTTCCTTGTGATATATACATTCAGGTTATATAACTGTATGCCAACTTTGGGCTCGTTCAGACACAGGACAGACTGACAGGGCTTCCCGGGTAAATGTCCCGATGCACAAGAACTGTAATAAGAGCCATTGGCTCGCTTAGAGAGCCACTCAAAAACTTTTTAATTAAGACTGCAATCTTCTGTGTAGCACAAGGCCAGTCCTAAGATTTATAATCTCTTGTCCTGTTGCTCAAAGTCACCATCTCATTTTTATCTGTAGTGCTGTTATCTATCTTTGCCTACAAATGGAAGGTTAAAGTTTGAGGCATATTTCTGGGCACTTGTCAAAATTCATTTTATGAAAAAATGAAGCATTCACAGGTTTTCGTCTCTGGGAACCCCACTGCAGTGAACAGAACCGAGTAAGTTGTGTGGGGATTGCCTATTCACATTCCCAGGAGCCAACACCACAGAAGTACTGAGACACAACTGTAAAAATCAAAACTTCCAGCCAACATTCCACCTCCACATCCCAAAATGTGTGGGATCTGTAAGTCCCAGAGCAATGGGGTAGAGGAATCATTCTTCAAAATCTTTTATGTGAAAACTTCATTCAGCAGCATCTGAAAACCAAACCATGTCTTTGGATGCGGGCACACAGACCTAACAACAATGCACTGTCTGCTCCACAGCTGGATGCTCAGGAAATTCCAAATTTAACCTTGAATTTATTTGGGAAGAAATGGAGATATAAAGGAGGACCCAAGTCTGCACCCAGCTGTGGCACGTATGTGTAGCACAACTGTTGCAGTTCTATGCATCAAACGCACATAGCTAACTGATTTACAGACTGAAGTACCTGAAATTAAGAAAGCACCTTAAATATTGTCAAATTAATTTTAATCCTGCCACTGTAGGCACAATTCCCTGTCCTGCAGCATTTATGCAGTACAAGATTTCTGTGATGTTGAATACCAAGAAAAACTCTCAGGCAATCATCTCCTGGTGAGGGTGGTTTGTGGGCTGGTTCTTTGTTGGGTTTTTTGGTTAGTTTACCCCATGGCCAACAGCCTCTTTGACTGTTCAGTTCTAATATTGTCAAGAAGCCTTCCATCACACCCCACACCCCCCCCCCCAAAGCTTTTACCAAAAGGGTTTAGTTTGGGTTTTTAGGGGTTTGGTTTGTTGCTGTTTTAAAAAGAACACAGTTCAATAATTCTCCCTACTGGAACGTTGGAGTATTAGGTAACGTGTCTCATATCAAACCAATAACATCAATCACTACAACTCAGTAAAGCAACTGCCTATCCCAAAGCCCCAAATCCTGAAATTCCAGAGAAGATCAAATGTTTTCCGGCTCAGCAATCCGCACGTCATCGTCACACACCTCTTTAGATGTTGACTCAGAGGCTCTGACTGGTTCTGGGAGAGCAGTTGTTTCTCTTTTGTAACACTAGGAGAAATATATTTTTGAGTGACAATCCCAATTTGAAAGTCCATGTATGTTTAACTCAAATTCATACCCTACTAATGGAGTTTGCTTTTCACCACTTTTGATCTATGTCAAAACCCCAGTGCCGTGGCTTGAGAAGCAATACTTGGGTGTTTGGTTTTTTTTTAATTCCAATCTGTTGGGTTTGACATAATTTCTCTTGGCACATCTTTACATGCATTACTGACCTTGTATGAAAATCACTTCCTCCTCAAAAGAAAAAAAAATTCTGCACACAGAATGCTTCCAAAAGTTGAAAGCTCAGACACATTTTTTAATCACCTCCAACCTTATAGTTCAATTAAATCTACCTGTGAACAACGTGATTAGCTACATATTCAATCTCGTTCCCCCCTCGAGGGATTCTCACTAGTCTTTACGGGAAGCTTTCAGCATCCAAGGTTTCAAAATTTTTACTGTTTAGCTTTCCTGCAGCTACCCATTTCAAAGCCAGATGAACCTTTACCTGGGGCTTAGCACAGCCAAGGCTGAGGGTCATCCTCCCCACAGCCTCAGAAGCAGCTGTAACTGGGGAGAACGCTTACACCACTTCAGGAGCAGAGTTTCCCAGAGAAGCTGTGGCTGTCCCTGGATCCCTGGCAGTGTTCAAGGCCAGGTTGTATGGGGCCCTGGCCAACCTGGTCTAGTGGGTGGCATCCCTGCCTATGGCAGCGGGGTTGGAACCAGAGGATCTTTTAAGATCCCTTCCAACCCAAACCATTCTATGAATACAAAATCCACTCCAGCCACTCTGGGAGAAGCTATGAAGCTGCTGGATCAGCAGTACCAGGCTGACTTGCTTTAAACCAGACTGTGGGTGGTGGAACACACTGACTCCAGCTGGTTCCTACCTCCCTTTCAGGCAGGAGAGATGCTGTCTTGGCAGAGTACAGATCCTGACACCTGCAGCACGTGGGGAGCTTGTGGTTCAACCACCCTGCAATGAAACTGCAACCCTTCTGCTATTTTTGCCACTTCTGTTATGCTAGGAAAAGCAGTATTTCACTCACATAATATACTGGACAACAAGAAAAAACTTAATAGAGAGTTACTTTGTGAAATCCAGGCAGGCACAACTCAGCACACTGCAGTATAAACACCTTCATCTTTTAGTGCATAAAATGAGCCCAAGAAACACTCATTTGGGTTTGAAAGAAGCTCAGTGGGATATCTAGACCAGATAGCCAATAGCTAAACAAAAATTCAAATACTCTTCCACAATCATATCTCCACTTTCCTTTGAGGCCAAGGCTTCATATCAAGTTAAGCAGTGTCCATCCTGCTTTTTCTCTGAGCAAACACCCACCAGTTTTCCTTGCCTGTGGTTATCAACCCTCTTCCTTATCCTGACCTCAGTAAAGTATTCTCTCTTAAATGCAATCATTCCACTACTTATTCAGCTCAAAGATGTTTCCCTCCCACCTCCCCATTCAGTGAAAAACCTTTTGTTCAAAAGCTGGAGGGAAAGGGGGAAGTAAACGGTTTAAAGACACAAAGGTGATTTTATTTATTTTTTTTTATACTGCCAAAGAAATTGATCCTCCAGGAGGGTCAGGACTGCAGTAGAGTATGTTGCCATGGGAAGACTCAGACACACTCAGCACATAATGAAAAACAGATCATTCATTAAGTGTGTATTACTGCAACCTACATCCGCCATACTTCACAAAAAAGGAGATGGTGTCTACCTGAAACGCGTGAAGTCAAGATTTCCGTAAAGAAAATAAGTACGTTGAAAAACTTGATATTACACTTACATAATTTGAAAAGTGGCAATAAAAAATGTATTCATTCAAACAAAGCTAATTCTGAAAAAAGATTGTCCCCTTTTTATGCAAGGATGTAGTATGAAGAGTGCACACAAATGCTACTCTATATTCTCCAAGACTGCCTGTGCTCCGAAACGATCCTGTAGCAATACCAGTAAGGAACAGCTGCTGCGTTTTCACCCTTAAGGTGGGTGCATTTTCGTGCACAACGGGAACATCTCAAAGTGAGCGTATATCTACGTGTTCCATCTGGTAAATGCAGCAGAAACGAGATACTATAAAATGAAAAGTCTTTCGACTATGCCATGCCCCAGGATGAGCAAGGAAATAAGAGCAAGCTGTGCTTCAAACCTATTCTTTTCCCCACTTTTGTCTTGTCTTGACTTCTAATATATTGTAACATTGTCAGCTCTTTAATGACAAGGGCTCCAACTCATCTGAACTTCTCTCCCCCAGAAGGAATAGCTCAAGCCCATCTTTTCATATCTTTCAAAGACGCTGTGAAACTAAACACTTACCTTGCAAAAAACTACCAGCAACTAAGTAGACGAGGAAGAGGTATTAAAATAAAAGCTTTATATATTTTCCATACAACTCCATCAGCTTTCTTCCCTTTTTTTTTTTTTCTTTTAAACTAAGTAAAGTATCAGCGTGGGTTTACTGGTCCAAGGATTTAGTAACAGAAGTCCTGAACCTGAACACTGTATCACTTCTATATTTCTCACTCCCTGAATGCAAAATTCTATCAAAGTATGAAAATGAATCAAAAATGATCCTAGCTTTTACAGACTATCGTTACATCAAGCAAGAAATAAATCATGCGACAACTTTTAAAGGTGTTAATTTTTGGTTAGCACAATATCATAGTAAATAAAGTCCTCCAGCCAGCTAGCACACGTCTCCCACATTCCTGTTCACGGTAAATTGCCATGTTCTGTGATATTTATTTCCCTTTGTTCTGTGCCTGTTATCTTTTGTATACAAGATACAAACACTTGATCAATTTTTTAAAAAGCCTCCAAAATTCCTACTGGATATGACTCATGTGGAAATACTTTCTTATCAATTTCCAAGCCCTACTGAGTGTTCGCTCTCTAGAACTGATAATTTTAGCATTTAGAAATGTATTTATCCATTCTATACCTCTTATCATTTTTCCCCCTATACAGAAACAACTAATAAAATTGACTGTCATACATATTTAGATTCAATTTATGCTTGCTATGCAAGCAATTTTAGCACGTATCTCTATTAAGAATTGTAATTATTTTATACCCAATACTGGAACATCCAGGGAGAAGTCCTACCAAAAAGTTCAGCTAAAACAAAAATACTGAATCCAACGCTGGAATGTTAAAACCCAAAGGTTAATACTGACCTTTAGAAACAGGTGCTTGAATAACTTACTACGTATAAGTTATCGTATAAACCTTATACTATGTGTAAGGTTTTACCAGCACAGGTATTTAGCACACTGTTTTTCCACAAGATTGCACAGATATCTGATGGTCTTGACCACAACAGAGTAAATTATACAGAATCAAGAGCCCGGCTACATCTTTGTTAAAGCTGCCTTTTAACTGTAAGCTCAACGCACAGCGGATCACAAACACAGCGCCAGGGTGCAGCGTTCTGGGTATTAATCAGCACCTGGCAATTTTTGTGGCATTTAGTCTGTTTTCAGTGACTTCCCACGGAGGTTTCACTAAAGCCTGGGATAAGCCTAGCAATGAGTTTTTCACTCCAGTTATGTTCTTTGAGGACTGTGCCCTGGCATTTCCGTGGAAGGTCACACACAGACATGGAACACCGCTGCCAAGGAGCTCGGAACATCCCCCACGTCGCTGGCCCCGAGCTAACGCTGCTTCACTGGTAAGAGGTGTAGGGACGGACACTGGTAAACGCCAAACACTCATCACTTCGGCAGATCTCTGGGCTTCGGGGAAGAGCAGAGTAACAGCAAGTAAAAACAGCATTTGGGGAGGCAGGGAGAGTTGTATGGAAGTGCTGACTAGTCTGATTCTGCCTTCTTTTGAAGGCAACAAGGTGAGCAAGCACTTTTCTAGTTGAAGAACATAAGGTCTTATCCTGCTCTTGCTGAAGGCAGATTTGCTGATGAGTTCAGCGCCAGTAGGATCCAGCTTACAATAAGAACCAAGGGCCACAGAAAGCAGGGGAAAATGGAGAGAAAGTAAAGCCTAACTCCCAGCCGGGAACACAGAGCGGACCCGGAGTACGGCGCAGAGTGGGGGGCGCGTTACGTTACCCAGGGCACGGAGCCACATAAACCAGTGCTGCCACTGCGACAGCAGCTTGCATCGGCAAAACGGCTGCTTCTTAAAAGCAGGCACACTCTGCCAGCTTTACACGGAAATCGCGTTACGTCTGCCTCCGTATTTACCTCCCCCGGCAGCAGGCGCAGGCCGCGCTCAGGCCCAGCCGCGGGTTCCTCTGCGCAGCTCCAACACGTCTGTCTCGCTGCCTTCATAACCCAACGGAAAAGGACCTGTTCAGATCTTACTGGGGATGTGCTGTCATTATAACTCAATATATACCAATGTAGGGTTGCGCTTCTTAAAAAAAATTAAAATCAAACTGACCAAGCATATTTAAGTTTTATTTTCGTGAAAGGAAAATTATGCAATATGTGAGACTACCCCGCAGAAACGTTGGTATACTTGCCAGCATTTATTAGACCATGTTTACATTTCAATAGAACTTTCCTTTTTTTACTCTCAATTCCAATGCATGTTCTAAAAAGAAATTATAGTAAATTCAATAAAGCGTCTTCCACCATGCTCTGAACTCTTCCATAAGAAAAGGACTTTCTAATCAACGGTATTTCCATTACATCTGTTCTATCGTCAGCACGCTTCAAAATGTCAAACGTGATTATTCCTAACATTTACTCTTCAATCTAATGTAAATAACTTTAGAGATAGGGGGGGAAAAAAAAAATCTTACTCCCCTTAAAAAGTTTGCTTTTTTATTCAAGTTAGTGCTGATAACTGATAACCAACATTAAAAACTGTATACTTCGAGTTCCTTTACAGGTGGGATGCAGGAGTAACATAAATCAGTTTTGAAAGCCTGCCTGTAGAAAGGAGCTTATTTTCAAACTCGATCTCTTTCCAATCATCATGAGAAGTTTGCACCCTTCACAATGTCTCACTGCAACGGACATTAAAGAAGTTTGTACTTGGCGGAAGTTAACTTACTGACAGTGCATACAACCAAACCCTTTGCCCCCCGTATGCTGCTGGGGATAAAAAAAAATAAAAAAAATCAATCCTACCTGGGTATTATTTTATGGCTTAATTATTTCAGGCAATTAAAATCAATAGTCTTAAAGCGGACAGATCCTTTGGTTCCTGTAAAAACCCTGTGAGGCCACAACGGGGCATGCGCAAAAGCTGCCAAGGCGTTTCTAAACACTTAAAGGAAAAAACGATTCAGTCCTTCCCAATGTAGCTATAGATGGGGCGAGTGTCAGACACCGACCTCAGATACCCATTGAGCCGATACACCAAGCATTTGACTGCCAGCCCGTGGAACATCCACTGCTTCACCTCCTACCCAGAGGCACAGTTTTACTGGTGACAGCTTCCACTCGGCACCAGCCAGACCAAGGGTTGAGGCACTGCAGTGTTTATCAATCCTTTTTCATCGATTCCTTTATTTATAGATACGGCAGAGAATTCTTATTTTAAACACATGAATTTTACAGTAAATTGCTGTGAACAGTTATTTCCTCCAGTCTCTCCAGGTAGCAGTGCGGAAGGGAGACAGCTGTATTTTTACACCATCTGTTTGCAGATATCCATTAGAACAGGCAGGGGCAATTCTGTTCATTCCCCGCTTCCCAAATATGAAGCTGTGCATAAACACACCGGGCGAACCCGCTATTATCAAATCAAAGTGTATCACCACGGGGTAACGGTGTAGTAAAGCAAACACAAATCTGCACCTAAGCAGCAGGAATCTTAAACTAACATTTAATACTTGACCTAGGACGCTGAGCGCTTATTAGCTGTGAAAACTGAAAGAAATAGATGGATACTTCAAAGATGCGAATAAGAACTAATGCGATTTTCCTCTAGCTTGAAAAGAAAACTAATCACCTGTATATTCATATAAATTATAGTGATGGGTATTTAAAGGACATTAAAACACAAATCATTAAAGGCAGTATGTATCTTTTAAAGGCAGGGTCAGATAAAGCATGATAAACATTACCAGAACAGTCCATGCTTGAAATCAAAGCCTGAATAAATAATTTGCTTTGGAATCAAAGTAGTATATAATTTTAGTCTTAGGGTAAAGCGAACAAAAGTACTGCAATTTATTTAAACTGGGGTTGTAATTATGAATTATAAAGACACACAGGAAGTCCAGCCTTTACGTCTTTCTATCCTTAAAGCCATTATCATGGAATTTAGAAAAGACAGCAAGAGATACCCCTTCTCGCCAACTCCCATGCAGTTCTGTTCTCTACGAAATATTGCTCCAGCAGCCCTTGAATTCAGATAGCATCTCCCACGCGCAGAGGGGGTCAGCAATGCTCATGGCTCTGCCCTCTGCAATTAGCACGTTGGTTTCCATTTGGCTGCTTTCTAGAATTTCACTGTGCCATTTCTTTTAGGACATATAAACATGACAATTTTGGCATCTCTCTGCTCCCACCAAAGAGCAATTTCATGTCTTGTAGCTGCTATTTTTTCTTCTGTTGAATCAATTCCTACATACAACCACAACGACCACAATTTTCCCACCCAAGGATTGTACTTTTTTACATGACCAAGGAAACATTTCAGTTGGAAGCTCAGTACAGAATATTACAAAATAATGCTCGAGCATATTTAGGATGAATCTTTACTTATTGGAAGAGATTTCTATCTTGCAATGATAGAAAAAACAAAGGTCTTTTCCATCTTTTTTTTTTCAACAATGCTACCAAGTAATAAGAAGAGAAAGTAGCATTAAGTAACAATGAGTACTAATCAATCCCAATTTGTTCCTAACTACAATTAATTAAATTGCTGTGTGCCATATAAATGGGTTTTTTCCAAATTAGATGTTTCACTTATTGACTGTTTAGACACATCAATACACACTGCAAGGGAACTTTTCCCTAATAATGGAGTTAAGCAGGAAAAACATTAAGCAAGTTGCCAATTAGCTGATTAGGTGTCTGATTCTTCTCCCTTAAAGACAGAGAAAAACTCTTACTTGTGTCAGTGCCTGTAAACAGGCGTATCACAATACAGCCACACTTAAACAATTCTCCAGTGCCCCGTGTATTTTGCTGGAAATGAGCGAGAACAAATGGCATCTTTGAAAACACCATCTGAAACTTAAGGATGAAGTTCTCACTCCGTTCATCCATACACCTGGGATAAGGGAGACAAGTTCTGCCTTCCTTTGCCTGCTTCCTACCACACTACCTGATACTACCCTCCAATGGTTCCCAATCCACAAGAACATTCGTTTCCAGTTTCTGTGAGGCAAGAGTGGGTCTACTGAAATAGCATGTAAAAACACATACAGAAAAGACAAAAGTTGCTTTGAGAGCCCTGGACAATTTTTTTTTCTGTTTAAATCAGATAAACAAACAGCTCCATCAGATCATTCCAAGTTCACAACAATGCATTAAACAAGAACGAACAGAGTCTTTGGGCCAGTGGTTTAAATCCTGATACAAATCCTGACTTAATACTCCCTTTCTTAAGGGTTGGGAAGAAAGGAGAGGGAGAAAGGAAATGCAAACCCTAAAGGCAGGTGCCACTGCACTATAACATCCTGTACTAGAAATTAGCTCCACTGACACAGAAAACAATCAGCAGCCAACAAAAGTAGGTAAATCCTACAGGAAAAAAAAATACAGAGAAATTAATTACCATGGAGTAAGGACAAATGCAACCTTCTCCCACAAAGCTGCTGCTCCATGACATCTCATCCTCCCACACCGAAAGACAGGCAAGCTAAAGCAGATGGCTTCGTTTTTACCCTCTTAAAGGCTGTTACTTAAACACAGCTGAGAGGTGTTACCCTGTTCACACATGCTCAGGCCTCCTAAGAAGATGACTGCAAAATGCTGAATGAAGGGTTGTTTCCAAACAAATTTGGAACAGAGCTCCACGGAGGGGCCGTGGCAGCATCAGAACCTGCGATGGCAAAGATGCAGAAGGTGGTTGCAAATTGGCATCCAGAACAAACGTCAAGAAATGAAGGAAGGCCAGGTTGGCTGTAATTGCTATCTCACGATTCAGCTGATTTAATTAGACAACCAGATTGCAAGACAAACCAGGAAAACACAGGCCCCAAAATCATGGGGAAAAGCCACCTTAACAGCTCCACTGTTCTCCCAAACACAGGGTCTAGATTGTTTATTTAAACTTCACAGAAATTCATCCAACTCTTCTGAGATTCACATAACTGAAGAAGTGTAGAACTTTAAGGTAAACTATAAACAGGGTTTTAGCAACCACAGCTGCAATGGCCCAGTTTTTATTTTGAATCTTGAGTTAAATCATTGTACATTTTGTCATTATTTGAAGAAAGGTAAAAACCACAAAACTAAGTATAGATCATTCACCAAGCACAAAAGAGAGCGAAAACACTAAAACCCATCATCAGCATCTTTTACTCTTCTTGTTCTTAGGCAGTTTTTCATTTATACCTTGGTGAAATTAGCTAGAGAACGTTTCCTGAAATCTCTCAAAGTTTTAGATGATTTCTTCAATACCCACAAATGGTACATAATTCTTATAGCGTCTGGCTAGTCGCTATGGCAATGTGTTACCACCAGCATTTGGGTCCTATTAAATCACATGGTCTAATACAGAAAGAAAAGGAGGTGGGAGGAGTAAAATGAAGCAGGACATGAGGGAATTCTGTTTTGTGCTTCAGTTGTGTTCCAGGCTGAATCTTTGGCCTGTTCATGTATATTTTAGAGCAGCAATTCTATTATTGGAGCCAAGATTTCATTTTAAACCCACCTTGGGCAGTCGGATTATTAGGTTAGAGTATATCAAAGCACACTGTCTGCCAGCCACTGCTCAGAAAGGTCAATCTTATGGGGAAACACTTCAAAATCCTTTCTGAAATACGTGGTAAGGAGGAAACATTAAATAAATAAATAAATAAATCCCAAACAAATAAAACCCAACAGAAAAAGGGACAAATGTTTAACAGCATGCCTTCATACATTTTTTCCAATGAAAGAAGTCAGAGACAGCAAGGCTACCACATTTTAGAAAGGTGAAATTAGGGGAAAAAATAATTAATTTTCCCTGGAAAAACAGATGACAGAAACACATCTTTGATGGATTATAAATGGAGCTTCATGATCATGTAGTTTGTGCTTTAGCTGTTGTCTGCAAAGACACGATGGTGTTACTGTGCTGATTTCTCATGTCATATTTTTCCTATCTATGTAGTGCATGGTGATTGAATATCTCTGGTATTATCTGTGAAAGAGAGAAATGAAATCAGCATAATAAACTCGACATTTTATTAAAAAAATATGAAAAACTACATAAACATGATACAGTTTTAGAACATGGAAAGGTAAAATTTTGCCCTAGAAAACTAATGCGGACACCAGGGGAAAATGAGATGGCTCATACATCTTGCTTCAGTCCTTAGCCACATCCTGCCTTTGAAAATTCATCAGTCACCAGGACTTTACCATCTGAGTCAACGTATCTGTAAGGCAGGGAGTCAGTTCCCTTCAACTTAGTTGGACGTAGGTTGCTGAATATTCCTGAGGCTCATCATCAGTGTGGTCTACTTGCCAAGGCTGGCCAAGAATCTATCCCCACATTCCTTTAAGTAACCCCCAAAACAGCTCTGGGTCTGCACCACCAAAAGGCAAATCAGACTCAGGCCTTGGACATATTCACTTTCTTCTCCTGCAAGTTGAATCTAAAAGGCAGGAGAGAGTGAGACGAGAGATGAAAGCCTGGAGAAGTCGTCTGAAAATTATCATCAGTAAAATCTTTGTATCTAGAACAGGTCTCAAAAGCTTCAGGTGAGCAAAAGGGATCCCTCTAGAGACTGTAACGGTGACATTTCAAGGGAACCATGATGTTAAAATTTTAATCTGTTTCGATAAGATGATGGTCTTCAAAGGAAAGGCTGAAGTTCAGAGTAGTTATACTCTCTGCTGGAACTCCCCCGGTTAATCTCAAGCATCCAGTGCCTCAAGTAAGGCTGCCTTTTGCTGTCTCATATCTAGTCAAAGATGAGAGAGTTTTGAACACACTTGTAGCTGCAGACGCACATTTTAACTCACTGCCCTCAGTAGCCTCCTCTTTCAAGCGTCAGTCATGAAAGATCCAAAGTAGGGACATGAAGTCCAGTAACAGTATTCCTTTCATGGTTTAAAGCACTTGTAAGATGTTTCTCTGCCACATTAAATAGAACAGAGCTGGGAACAAGTGTTTCCTAAATCAGGGGAGAGTAATCATGACAATTAAGATGCGTTTGAGCTTCTGCACTGCCTGCTCTTGCTGCTGGCAATCTGAACAACAAACACTCATTTCTGAAGGCAACTTACTTGGGGGAGCCAATGTTTGGATCAAAGGACACATAATTCTCTGCAATTTGGACTTCTGATATCTCCTTAATCATGCTTACAAAGAGCTCAGAAACATCTGAGAGTGCCGTTACAATACACACACGCAAATCATCACAATACACCTAAAAATGAGTTTAACTTAGCAGGATGCAAAGGCTGGGTCTGCCTTCAAAAGTTGAAAACCAATCTGATCTTTAATTAGGTTTTCAGTAATCTACTCAGTTGCTTGCAAAATGTTCATCCATATTATACACTAGGAACAAAGGCCTAAAAGGCCAGTAAAAAAATCCAGCGTTCCCTAAAATGAAACACAAATAGTGTATTTGGATATTTCCCTACCCACGCAGGTAAACATGACTGCGTGACTGAACACTCTAGATGCAAGATGTAGATTTTTCCTTTCCTTTTCAAAGCCTACAGGACGGGTCTGTTACTGCTCATGAAAGGCCAACTGATTCCAGCAAAAGGTTAGATTTCAATTAGTTATCTCTGTTCAATGTCTGAACCTTGTTCAGTTACAAGCCTTGACAGAAATAGCTCAAATAATAAAATATTGCCTGAACTATTAATAATTTTCCCTCCGTGATGACTGTAGGACAAAATTCGCAGCTTTCCTCACACTTTGCTAGTTCTACTCAACTTCTCTTGTTCTTGCCATTCTATTTCTGAAGCGATCATACCAAATGTTATTATGAATGAAGTTTTCAAGGATTAAGTTCCCACTCAAGCAAAATTTCAATTACCTTTTCAGAAGACCTCCACAGACCGATGATCTCTTTAGAAACATTAGACAGCAGTGTTAAAAGTCAAGGAGCTTCCATTTTAGATAACGGGATTGTCCATGCTGCCATTCAGAAGCCTGAACGGAAGGCAGATACCTGAAAATCTGCTCCCAGCTACAAGATCTGGGAGTCTGGGGAGGCTGGACCCAAACCAGAAATTCTCAGTAAGGTAAAACTTTTACTGACTTTATCATGGAGGGAGATTACCTACAAAACCAGAGTCCTGTGCATCAGAGAGGAAAATATGTAGGTGACTCCCAGAAAAAATAAACTCTTCTTCAGCAACAGCCATTCAATTGTGATTTCTTCGTTGGTCTTGTGGAAGGGATGCAAGCGGAGACCAGCTAATGGCAGAAAATCTGATTCTCCTGAACACTTCCCTCCTCTTTTTTTGAATCTTCAGAGCCATAATAGCCATCCTTGGATTCTACCTCTCATCATTTCCAGGAAATTCTCATGAATCAAAGAAAAAAAAGCAAAGCACTTCTTACAAATTCGTTTTGTGCCTTTGAGTTTCCATTTAAGTAGTGTATATATGTCTAAGGCAGCAAGCGGCAGAAAGTGCTGTAACAGGATGAACATTTGTTTTACCACTTTAATAATGTCCACATCCAAATACTTCAAATACAGTTCCACAAAGTGTTTCAGGCGCTCAGTGCCCACCCTCGGGTACTCAATAGGTCTGACTTGCACAGAGTAAGTTCTCATCAGATTCTCAATATTAGGACTTTTTAAAGGTCTTTGAAGCAAAGCATTTATTTGGATAGATTGAGCTGCATTAAGCTGAGCTTTTCTGCAAGAAGAAAATGAAGAAAGGAAAGTCCATTTTCCATTGCCACTCCTGACTTCAACAGAGGGAAATTTACGACACCAGGAGATTCAGACAGTAAGCAAAGAAGATTTGAAGGAAGGAGGTTGTTTAAAGTTGCTCCTGATTGATAAGCTACACATCATCAGTCCTTCACCGACTTGCATTACATGTTATGCTGTGTACGGGTTAGCCCTAATCTGTTAAAGTTGAGAGCATTTTGGTAAAATTACTTTAGTTATTCATAACTAGGGTCCTTTCAATCCTTTACTTAGTCTAAAAGCTAGTTTTATGAGTACTTTAGGTGCTTGCTAGAAGGACTGACATGCAAACTGCCTGTTAAACTTTAAACTCTAGACATGCCTTTAGTTGCTATTTTTAATGAAAATCACACCCTGTTTGAATGCCCTCTGGAATCAGCATCTGATTTAATTAACTACCTGGCAAAAATGGGGAGAAACCATTTCACATGAACTCCTCTGGCTGTCGTTTTCAGGCCCCCTTGTGTGGACGCTTATTCAAGATGGGACAGCATCCAGCTTCCCATCCTGTGCTTCAGGAGGGATGGCAACCAACCCGGGAGTCCACGGGAGAGCAGCAAGCAGGAATACGACATGTTATGAAAGGCTTGGCATGCTTAGGCTGTTGAACTGGAGAGAAAGCTGAAAGTGTGATGATAACTGGCACGTCTGTTTCTTAACATAAAATTCTACGGCAAAGGAAGGGAATCATCTGTTTCATCACATTCCATGTGTCTAGGGGAAGTTTAAATGGCAGCAAGAGAAAATTAGACTAGAAAGAAAGCTACTTTCTAGTTTTAAGACTAGTGAACGACTGGAATAGAGTATCTAAAGCATCTGTGTGGAGGCACCCCTAACAGAGCAGGGTAGGGAGAAACAGCCGAGGCACTGTTGGTCCTGCTTGGAGGAGCAGGAAGGAGTCCATGTCCTCTCCCTTTCCCATGGAACTTCATGCAGCTTCATGAACAGTCCTAAGACAGACATCATACCTCAGTGCTGTTTACACCCTTGTGGATGCTCAGTGAATTTTAATTTAGTCAAATTTTTAGTAACAAAACCCCCTTATATACATTGTTACTGAGTTTGACATTTATCACTTTCAGATTTGTTTTTGTGCAGTGATAGACAATTCTGTGACAATAGAGGCATTATAATGCTGCGTGCCAGCTCACTGAATTTGACATGCCTAAGGATTAATTCTTCCATGGTACGATGGGGTGGGGGGGTGGGGGGGGGCGTGTTTTTCTTTAAACCATATGTTTGGGTCATCATTAAAATTCCATCAATTGTATTGGGAAGAACTCGTGTTTAAGATAACACACAATTTAATCATGACTTGGGGTAAGAAAAAGAAAACTGAATTGAAATCTTTTCTTTAAAAACTCCATTACTTTTAAGAGAATTGGTTTGACTGATTGCATACAGCTGCACTGAAGGGCCAGGATTTTCTCTGGGCTCTGAAAAATACAGCGCTTGCCTGTGTCTGACGACTGAACTCATCCCACCACTCACCAACACTAATATTTCCTTTTCCTTCATGGCTGTGAGGTTGTTTTTTTTTTAAAAAAAAAAGCCATTTGTGTTCATTTGCCATCAGTCTTCATTTCTACGCTTCCTTAAATCAGAGTCAGTTTGGCAGTGGTTGGGCAAGAGTAGTTTGTCCATGGGCAGCTTTGCATAGAATTCAATCAATCCTGGCTGGAACACGGTTTCCATTTTAACTGCAACATCATCAGATGAGACTTTTACCCTTCAGATGAGAGAGCACTGATTAACCAACAGCTAGGCTATGGAGATGTAAACGAGAGTAAATAAGGAAAGAAGTCCAAATCAGGTTTTTCAGAAATTTAGAGTTTTCACTGAATTTGTGTAAGTGTAATTCTTGTTTCTCCACTTTTTAGGTAGGTGGGGTTTTGTCCGTCATATTAGAATAGCAAAATCACAAAACAGGAGATAATTAAGTCCCAAAACTTCTGCTAATGGAAAGCACCTGGCAAGAGACCATCAGCCCCACCAGCCTGGGTAGGCCACACACAGGCCAAAGCCACCGGATACCCAATTCTCTCATAGCAGAATGGACCACTGATATATCCAGCCTTCACAACAAATCACTCTGAATTCTCACTAAAGTTGAAAATCAATTTACAGCCACAGAACAAACTCTAAGAACTCTGGTTAATGGTCGTTCCAAAGGCTAACACACTGTTCAGACTGCATTGAACACATGGAGATATTTACCCTCAAAAAATATCAGATATTTTCTTAACTTTGGTTGGGTCACCAGGCAAGTTAGCTATTCACGTCAACTGTACGTGACACAATATATATTGCATGCAGCTATGGCATGCCTTAGTGAATTTTGCTTGTTATATTTGACAGATGGTTATTAAGGCAAATTTCTGAAAGATATCGATCGGCGAAGAAAAATCCAGAAACAGCTTACATATTTTAGGATACAACTGTCACAGTAAATTCTAAACAAGCAACAGGGGAAAGAGTGATTGCAGTGAATGATGGGGGGAGTGAGACAGACTGGGGTAGGGAAAAAAGCAGCTATAGCATCGCTGGTGCCTGCATCGAAACCAAACCACTTGATTTTTCTACTAATTCCCTTGTGGCTTTGCTCAAAAGGCAGGCTCATAGTTTAGAGGAGTAGGCATTTGACATTTTTTTCCTTGTAATAAGTAATTTGTGTAATAAAGCTGTGAGGAAATTGAACTTGTCAGCATGTTAAATGCATTTGTCTCCAGGAATATAATAAACTACATATGTGGAATTGATAGGATTGGAAGCTGAAATTCCCTGTGATTTAAAATCTAATTTGTCATTAATTTTTTTAATCCATTCAAATGCTCAAGTTTTACCAGTTAACTAGGCATAATAATTTCATTTTAAATGTAAATGAAATAGAGGGCACAGCTAGGCATTGAAAACAAACATTACCCAAGGCAGACAGACGGGTGGAAAAATTATTTATATCAGCGCATTCCAGCCTCCCAGTAACAATACCAAATGTTATATTGAACAGGACACAGTTGGAAACTGTCAAGATTTTGGCACAAAAAATAGTATTTTTATAGGTGTGTGTGTGTGTATATATATACACATACTACCTGACATTTAAATATTGGTGGCCAGATTCCTGCAAGTTACACTTGGCACTGAAAATGTGTATTGTAGGGTATATATTACTTTAAAATAGCTACACAGAGCAGCGTGAGGCTAGTTGTTTCGAGGTTTTGTTTCTTCTCCTCTCTCCATACCATCTATTGCTTACCTTGAGAATGCAACTACAGGGAGGGGCGAGGGAGGAAATTAGATTTATGAGCTGTTAAGCAAAGTAGATTTTTGTTATGACCTTATCTGACAACGAGTAAATCACTCTGTGGTTGGCAAGCACAGATTATATTGTTTCTCAGAGTGTACTAAAAGGTGAAGAGGAGAGCGTTGCAGGATATCATGAATCGGGTATTTTTTCTGCAGTCATTTAAGGGTTTATATAGAACCTTTAATCCATTTTGGCATCATATGTCACGTGTTTAGTAGGATAAGACTTTCAATTTACTAAACAAACTTGCTTTCTTAATCTAGTGTTTTTACATACAACTCTGCAGTCTATTTACCTGAGTATTTTACAGAAAATAGGGAAGACTGTGGATTCTTTTCCTCAGTTCACAGTGTAGCTCAACGAAATTTCTGAGAAACATACCAGTTGGAGTATCAAAAAATATATTTCAAGGAATGAAACATTGCGATCTAATGTTAACTTCTTAAGGTAGCAACGCTTCCCAAACGAAGGTCATATTCTGACAACATGATCTTAAAGCTATTGCAACTGTAGATTCAATGCTAAGAATAAATGACAGATATCTATATAAGATTTGAAGCTGAAACAAATAATATCTAAAGCCAGACCTTCCTCAGTCTTACTAAAGAAATTTCTTCCCTGGAGCAGCTCATTTTTATAGACATATTTCATTGTTTTCTTTGAAGGTCAGTAGCAACATAGGCCAGCATAGGTCTGTAAAGACCCAAGTTTAGTTACTGACCTTGCCATAGGTATTTTTGTGAATGTGGCTAAGACTCCTCATTCTCGGGTCTATCGCCCACCTATGAACTGATGTAACGACCTCTGTAGCACTTCCTATGATCATCTCAGCATTTCATGTTGACATACGCCTCTCACGAAGTGATTTAGGACACAAACAATACTTAGATCTTTTCTGTTCTTATGAAACATCAAAATGCCCGGTTTTTAATATTTCATACTGCAAAACTCAAGCTATAAAACTTTCAGGATAGCTCTGGGATGTGACATGTGAGAGCGTTTTGCACCACTCTGTGTTGTTGAGACTCTCCAGCCCGGTCATGTTGACTGGACAGTGACGTTATTTAAAATTACAGAAGGAACAAAACAGAAGCAGCTCTCCCTACTTCTAGGCACCATTCTAGGACTTCAAGGGCATGGTCCCCAGTTCACTCCTGGCACCTGGTTCCACGTCACCATTGCTTCGGTGTTGCAGTCCCCTCTGGTTGTCTCCCTCAGCGCAGTGACATCGTTTCAAGTCACAATGTTCCATTTCCCTCTACTCACCATCACTGCTGCCTCTGCAAGTAGATGTCATGCAGAATATAAAGCTCAACATGGACATTCATTTCTATGGCAGTAACGTTTCCTTTCATAAATATCTTTCCAGTGTATTTATAATGTACTGCGTTGTCCTCTCTTCTCCCTCTCCCTTGGGGAGCAATTTTCTTTAAAATCCACATTAGAAATTGCCAACAAAATATATGTAGAATTCATATACAAAGGTGACTTTCCTTGTGCTGTTCCTCTACCACAGCAAATAAGAATCAAACTGAAACTCACATGCTTATGTAAAAAAATGCTTATTCAGCTGCCCATAATGTAAAATTCCACATCTTTTTATATGATTCTTATTATCCAGGATATTATGTATTTGGTCATCTCGTTAGATGTTAGTATCTAATAAAAATCTTACATTTCTTTTCTACTCTGCCTGCTCTGCCTGTGCAAATCTCTAATTTAAGAGGAATCCTCCTTACAATTTCATACATTAATTATCTTTTCTACTTTTTTTTCTAGATTTACTGAGACAGATGTGTATAAGTACATGAATACAGAACTGCTACCACCAGTGAAAGTGCTTTCTCTTTTCCTAACTTCAACACTTGGCGCAAGTCTTGTAGGGTTAACTTTTCAAGATCGTGTGACTCTCTACAATTTGCAAACACAACTTTGTTTCTATTGAAACAGAGCCTTACAGGGAACCCACAGGCTTTGTGAAAGCTAGATTTATTATGAATTGTATTGCTGCAGTCCAAACCCACTGAATATTTTCTGGTCTCTAGAGGATTATGATTCATATCACCCTCCCGATGAATGCTACTGCTTGAGACAGAAAAAACTTCCAAATGTGAGTGTTAATTCATGAACTTCTGCTGCAGTTTTGTACATGGTCAAACCTGCCACCACTGGGAAAACGAGAAGCACAGGAACATGGTTTTTTGTAAGTGGACTTGAGAGCTGTTGATGGAAATCAACAGGAAACCCTATGAAATGTAGCCAGGGACCAACTACTTCTAACAGAGAAGTCACATAACCATTTTACCATCAAGGACATATGTAGATGCCCTTTCCTGACAACGTATGTTTCCACATGTGCTCCATGTTCAGCTCAGAGCCAGTGAAGGGAAACACAGCTTGTGTGTCAGCTGCAAGTAAGGATGTAAGAAGTCGCTAATATCCCACGGGCTACACCATTTGCCAGATTATTCTCCAATTATCAGGGATAAGGAGCTTAGCTCATTAACAGAACATCCCTAAAACATGCAGAGAATATTAATTGTAATCAATAATTTGCGCAGGTAAGCCTCAACATGACAAATGTGCTGGACATCTTCCATAAAACCTGCCACATAAACGGTCATTTAATACTGCGCCTGCTCTGGCTGGCTTCCCAGCTAGCCACCCAAACCTGGAAACTAAACTGCAACAGCATGAGCTTACCATGCCTCTTTTTTTGGCACCAGCAAGCCTAAACCCCAGACTGGCTTTTTCTTGTACCACACCCCCTGCTTTTTGGGTTTTAACTAACTTCTGCCACTTTGCTGAGTAATCAAATATATGCCAGACTCTGTGCAAGATACTGAAAATGACCTACATCTCTTCCTGCCCGTTAAACAAAGTAACCTGAAATGTGTAATTTGGAAGAATTTCCCAAGCTGGGTTTTTGAAAAATTAATTTCCTCTGATAGACAACATACTGGTTATTAAACTAATAACAAGGTTTAAATACGTTTAAAAGTTTATATGTACCACCTAATTGAAATTCTTTATTTCCCCCTAACTATGCCTTTAATTTTGTTGAATAATAAACACCTTAATGACAGTATCCATATTCCATTTTAGCTTTATTGTTTGAGATTTTATTTTAAATTCATAAATGAAAACCATGCTATTAAAAGTGACAGATTGACAGCACTATAAATTCTTGTTCACCCATTTGAAAGAAAAAAAAAAGAAAATATCTACAAACAAGCAAATGCTTCCCCCCAAAAAAGTCACATCAGTTTATTTTAATTTCATTCTGAATATTGGCAATGTAATTGAAATTAATGTACTTTCCAGTCCTACTGAGACTGTAAGTGACTTGCATTTGCAAAGATGCTTCTACAATCCACCCTTTGGTGCCTGTCAAATTGGGTACATGTGCTTTAGCGACACAGACCAGATTTGGACATCTGAGCTAGAGATGAATCTATCACAGTTTTTCAGCAGGTGAAAAGATTTTCCTTCTGTAAAACCTCATTTCCTTCACTTTTAAGATGGAAGTTTGGAACTGTCACCTTTTCTCACTGCTAGGTAAAATTTTTCAGTATTCTGAATGAGAATGATGATGAAAAATTTAAAGATTAACAGCAGTTCACTTATGAATTAAAACTAAACCTTAGGTGCTGGTAAACAAGTCACATAATGAAAGAATCTCAAAAAAAAATCATGTGACAAGGCCAAACTGACTAATTTATCTAACAGTAGTTAACAAATCCATATAAGCATCTTGCGGCCACAAGAGACTCATTACAGAAAAATCCTACCAATAATTGATGTTTAAGTAAATCTTCCTAGAAAACACTGCATTTCTTAGTTGTTAGATACATTATGGCAATAGTAGAAATGTCTAGCTTGGGAACTAATCTTCACTACGAACAGCATGAAGTCATCATAGCCAACACACAGCAAAATGTGTCTTGTAAAAAAATGGATTATGACAGCCAACGTGTCTGAAGCCCACACGGTTGTCATTTAGAGTCACTCAAAGTTCATTTAATTTTCTTCAGCAGTTCTTTTCCCTGCCACACTCCCACCCCTCTGGCCATCTCCTCCGATCTCCTTTGTACATTCCCTTACTATTTTTTAACTACTTAAGTGGATGTTTATTTTAGACTTTTCTTCCAGCTGCCACGTATCACAGACAGCTTGGCAGCTGCTTCGGGATCAGTGCGTAAACTTTCCCCACTACCACTATAAACTGGTGCTGAACACTTGGGAGAACTGACGCCGCTTGGATATTTCTCTGTGCCACCAATACTGCTTTAATATGCCTTGACGTAATGACAGCCCTGTATGGGTGTTGCACGTTGCCTGTCTCTTTCTTGGCACCAGCATATCCCATCCTGAGCCACCCTATAGACATTCTTCAACACAAGGTGACAAGGCCTCCCTTGCTGCATGCACATGCACGCTGTCCTGAACCATCCCAAAACTCCGGTAGGACTTGTGTCAGTCACTTGTTCCACAGCTTGCTGCTCTCCCCCAGCGGAGCAGAATCTTCTCTCCCTAGGGTAGTTTACTACTTGAATTACAAAATGTCCATCATGCATCGGTGTGAAATCAAATCTTAGAGAAATGTTACATATGATACTAGAAAAGACAAATTTTGCAAAAGAAAAAGCTAAAATAATCTGGAAGAATGGCTGAAAATGTCACAGTAGCTTTATTACACAGTGCCATAATTCAAAACATTGCTCTGGTAGGTTGGAGTACGGATATAAAGCACACCATAGGCTCTTTAAGACTGAAGTTTAAGAATTACCTTTTAAAGTGTGTAATTTAAAAAATACACATGCCAAAGAGTGGTTTCTTTATATCAGAAACTCCCCCTTAAACTGTTTTATAGGTTTGAGCCAATTCTGGTAGTCTAAAAGGAAGCTTGCAGAGTAGCTTTGGCACGGGGAGCATTAGAAGCTAGCCAGCTGGTGGCAAAGCATGGACAATCACAGGACACACATAATCCGAAGTGAGGACAAGACCAATTTAGTTGCATCTAAATTCGTAATCCTAGCGTAGCTCAACAGCTCGGGGTACACGAGCCCGACGCTATGAGCGTGCACACCCGGTGCAATAGCAGGGCTGTGGCAGGCAATGAAACATGACAGATAAAATGCGGAGCATCTGACATACCAGATCAATTTGCTAAGAAAGTAACTCCCATCCCAAAAGGCAGAGAAACAGATAACCCCTGTTATCTAGTCCGCCCTGTGGCAACAGGGTGGGTTACAACAGCACATTATTACCGGTTTCCCATTTCTCTTCTTTTAATTGCATGTGTAATACAAGATCTCAGTTGTTACAACAAAATTCAGGAAAAACTCTGAGCTGTTAGGTCCTTAAAAACAAATACAAATAAGAATAAAAAAGTTATGCATTATTTTAGCCATTCCTATGATACCCAAGGATAATTCTGATAGCTGATCTGCCCTGTTATCACAAAGGCACAGGCTCCGAGCATCCCTTCTGAAATCATGCATTTTACTCTAAGTCACCCTGTGCCCCAATCGGTCCTTCGTCTGCTCTTTTACTGTACCTAACATATGGATTGGAATAAACCATTTTAAAAGCTGTATAAAGTGCATCCCGAGTAGTTTTACTCCTCACACCCCTCTCTCACCCTAATATTGTATCTGACCATTTGCATTTAACAGGGCCACTATTATTCCCAACAGTAAACCCCACATAAGGTTCCTTCCTTCCTTCCTTCAGCTTTCAGCCACTAAAGAAATTACAGTATTCAGGAAATCAAAGATTCATGCCCTAACTTTGCTAACAATCCCAATCAGAAACCCGCCTCTCCTCTTTTTCAAATCTCTCTTCTAGGATACAACCAAAGCACTGGCAGAGGAGAGCACTGGGGGGGCTTTGGAACATTTTCAGGCAATGCACAAGGAAGTACTTTTTCTATCCCACACCGGTGCACAAAATTTAAGATTAAAACCAGCAAACAGAAGCTGTTAACCCTGAAATGTTCATGTTGCATTAGCAATAGAATAGAATATTTTAGCTGGAAGGGACCTACAACGATCATCTGGTGCAAATGTGTAATCACGGTGTGTAATTCACAAATGAGCTTCTGGTTGTTTGGGTTTTGTTTTCTTTCATTTCTACAGTGAACTGTCCTGCCGTATCGCCCCCGTGAATTATCTCCAGCAAAATTCTCTAAAGAATGTGAAACATTCCTTACAGCTCAAACATCTGCAGACAAACACTGCACTCACAGTTGGGATTGAGTACTTGCAGACCACTTCTCATTGATTAAAACATTTCATTGCAAGACTACACGTAATTCTATTTCTTAGCACAAGATTTCAATATTGTCATAGCTGAAATATGATTGATCTGAAAAAAAAAAATAATGGTGTACTTCAAGAAAAGTATTCTGTTGTTGGCTAAATCGGCAGTCACATCTATCAAGCACAGCCCGGGGAAAAGCTCTCCCAAATTAACGGTGTATTTGAAGAATCTGTAATAAGCAATCTTATTCAAGTTGCTAGAAATCTACATTGTTATCAGTGAGGTATGTATCTGTCAACTGTCTCTCTTGTTCTTTATGCTAGCAGGAATTTCACCAGGTATCATAGTGCTCTAACAGCAAAAGTTTGCCTGAAAGGAAAAGGGATTCATGCTCTTATTTTCAATCACACTCTTCCTGCAATATCCAGCAAATGGGAACCCAAAGCTACCCAGGTAAACAGAGATGGCTCAGTTCTTACCTAAACAAAGCTAATAAAATTCTCCTTCTTACATTTAAAAGCTGTAATTAAATCCTAAAACAAATAGCAACAGCCTAATATTCAAACTACAAATCAGGCATGAAACAACTGGCCTTGGGACTAAATACTGGCCTTGGGACTTAATACTAAATACGACTGGCCTTGGGACTAAAGTTCTCCATACCAGAGATGGGGGGAAGGAAAAAAGAATAATTCCCAAAGGCATGCAGTAATCTCCACCAAGAAGATACCATGGAAATTAAAAAATGAAAAATTAAAAAAAAAAATAAATCATAAGAATATTCCGGTTCATGTTGGTATGGATAGACGCATCTTGAAAGGCCCCGAGTGGGGGATTTCACCTTGCTGTGCACCTATGTTCTCCCAAAGGCACGTGAAAGCAAGACTCTCTCAGTGAATATTCTTCCCCTTAGAAGAATGGAACATTTTTTTAGCTGTGATTGAAGAAAGACACTAACAAAGAATATCTTCTAATGTCACCTAATAAATATTCTATAAACATCCAGATGTCTCCCTCATGCATTAAATATTTTATAGTCCCTACTGCCTATAAAAATAAATTTGAGGGCAGTAAAATTAAGCAAATGGAAAAAAAATCTTGAGATGGTTTATCAACAAGATGAATTTCATATTAGAAAAAGTCATCAGTTTATTTTAACAAAAAGCAGGCAGTTGTAATTAAACCCAGCCATTTGAACTGACAGAGCAATGATTCTTCTAACATTAAAGGTCTGTTACATGCCTACTATTCCCACTTTTAATGCATAACTGGTTCTCTAAACTGGAGAATCCAGGAGGGGTGGGACTACATTCACTGACATTTTTTGTTGGATCTTTCTAGCAGAAATCAAATGAAAAGGGAGACTTTCAATTGAAGTAGAATTTAAGAAGAAAATATGAAATTGAGTAACATTAATTGATACTGCTAATTATGTATTTTATGGAAGGAATATAATAACCTAAGATTAGAACAGAACACAGGGGAAACTCACCCTGATCCAATTCTACTGCTTAGAACTGGTACAGTGTGATGTGCCATTGTCCATCGGGTCTCTGAGGTTCTGATAACTATGGTTTTCATCCACCTCCCAATTTCAGGCTAAAGATGAAGGACGAGATAGAAAATAGAGGAAGAGAGGAGAAAAGGAAATATGAAAATGAGATTCCTAGTTATTTCTATTAGTAAATGGAAGCGGTGGGTTTGAATTACCCATCAGGAGCTGGGAATTCTGCTCTCTGTGATCTGTAAAAACACCCATCCCAAAATGCCTGGGTTCAGTCAGGCGCTCAACAGAAGTGACATGAACAAGACTAACAAAGGTCATTTCCCCCATAATTTACATTTCTAAAAAGGCAAAACAGAGAATGAGAGCAGGAAATTTTTCAATGTTAATAAAATAATCTCCAACATCACTTTTTGTTAGTTTGCGTTTGCTGGGTTGGTTGGGTTTTTTTTTCCGATGTCAGAGTGTATGTCTAGTAACCCAATTTCCTTTCAGACTCTTCCATGAAGGCTACAGTTTTGGTAGGGCTCAGGAAGGCTGGGCCGCAGAGAGCAGCTCGATGCTAAACCGTGCCAGAGCAGCAGAGGGTCGACATGTAGAGATCTGAAAATCTCATTCTTGATTCTGGGGCAGCAGGTCATTCCTGTTGTTATAGCAGTGCTACAGGTAGGAGGCAATTTGCAGACAGGACTTGGAATAATGAAGCCTGCACAGCTGGTATCACCAATGTCAACCACAAAGTGTGGAAAGATAATTTGAGGGCTGGTAGGGGTCAGCCTAAATGCCTTACTGCTACTGTCTTGGCAGCAAGAGCTTCCTTATTTTTGCTCAGTTTCTGTTAGGATTCAAGAAATTAGGTTACCCCCTCTGCAGAATCTTTCCAGTATTTTATTCATAAAATGAAGATTTCTCTCAGGCGATTTGAAGGACTTGATCTTCCTTTTTGAGTAATAATAATAATTACATGTTGAGCTTGTATTGAAGTCAAAGATTAAAGTTCAGGATAGCTGGAACCGCAGAGCCTGGACCACAGCTAAATCCTGCCGGGCTCGGAGGTGGGCAGAGAGCATCCACCACCCCACGCTTTGCTTCAGGCAGCCTGCAAGGGTAACGAGCGAGCCAGCTTCGGAGCCTGAACTGACACTGCATTAACATAGGACTTCATAGTTATTCCAAACATTTCAAGAACTGCATAAGGATTTTTTTTTAATACATAGATATTTTATGGGTTGTTTGCCCTTTGAGTTTACGGCACCACTCCAAACCAATTTGTCCGTTTGCTTTGCAGATAAAACTGAGGGTTTACTTCCTTGGAGAACAACCCAAGCCCATAGTTCCCTGCTGCTTTAAAGACTATTTGTTTCCAGGGTAAGTTGATTTTCACATAAATAGGTCCCATTCAGAAAATCAAGACCATCCATGAGCCTTAAAATCATTGACTTCAGCGACAGTGAGAGCTCTCTGAAAGTAAGCCGAGACTGCAGTTTTATGGCCAGTCACCGTAAATGTGGCCCTCTGGAACAGCGCTGTAGCATGCATCCGTGAGTTTAAGCGTCTGAATGGAAGGACACATTTCCTGGGCATCAGATGAGCAGGGAAGTCGAAAACAATCTTTAATCTACAGGACTTTGCCCTCAAGTCTTCAAACGAAAAAGAGAAAAAGCACTTCAGACCAATACATAAAGGCAAGGTGCAACAGCAGGAGATTTAAAGACAGCATTCTGGAAGTTCTGCTGCATTGCTGTTCTGCTCGCTCAAATCATTTGCAACCCAACGCGCAGTCTCTGCCCAACCCCACTGACGTCGCCCCAACAAACAGGAAATTCTTTCTTCCCTTTATTTACCCAAGAACGCACCGCGCCCGAAGCACGCGGCAGATCTCCCTTTCGATCATCACGGACTGTATTATTAACACTTCGCATTTTCTGTGTGAAGAAATCCCTGCCCACACACGCCACCATTTGGGCAATTAGCCTTTTTGTTGTCGTTTTTTGTTGGTTTGGTATTTGTAGTTTGGTGGTTTGGTTTACCAACGCGCAGTGGGAAGGTGTTGAATTTCTTTTGTTTGGGGTTTTGGTTTTTTGGTTTTTTTTTGGTTGGTTGTTTTTTTTAAGTTTAGCAGGGAGGAGAGCCATATCTGGCACTGCCAGTTTTCCACCACCTGCTGTCTCACTTCGCTGCCCTCTGAAGAACGGTTTGGCCAAGGGACCATGGCCAGAGCCATCTAGTGACCATGGCCAGAGCCGCCTTCTCTGGGCACTGACTGTGCCAGCACAAGAAGCCGAAAGCACAAGCAGTAGCCCTGAAAAACCGCACACAAGAGCAGCTCACACTCAGCTTTCATTACGGACCCAGGGTCGTGGGGTGTTTCCTTCTCACAGTTGCAGCAACCTGCGTCTAAATCTAAATTCCAGGAGCAAGAGGGGAGGCAGCGCAGGTATTTCCCAGGTCTGCTCTGCGCACACAGGCGGAAAGGTTCAGTGCCAGAACTGGGAGTCAGGAGCAAACGGGGAGATTGGACTTCAGAAAGTTTTAGAGCAGCTTTTCCCTGTGCAGTGCAGATGGCTACACTGTGCACCTGCCAGAAACATCTTCATTATGATCATCCTTTCTAGACTGCAGGGTGATTCAGTCTCTAAGGAAATCTTTATTTTGCATAACAACTATACACTGTTCTAGGAAAACCAAAAGAGTTCTGAGACTACAGTTACTACTGAAAATAAATTACTTCAACCACTATCCTCCCTCTCCCTTGATTTTGTCATGACAAGTCACCTTCATTCTAATCTCATTTCTACTGAACGCAGGAGGGGAAAAAAAAAAAAAGAATAATTTCTGTAAGACTTGACTATGCCACCAAACAGCGTGGATGCCATTAGCACCCAGCCAGGGGCAGCGTGGTGGTCTGCCTTCAGCACTGCTCCAGAAATATTGGCTAAGGCTCTTCTGGGCAATGACAGCTTTTGGTGACCGTCTCTCCAGAGCTGTTTGTGCCTTCAGCCACGCAGAACGCCCTCAGTAAGGGTCCTTTGATTGCCGATATCCAAAAATGATGTGTCAGAGGTAACAAGCAGCAATTTGATGTGCAAATAACAGGCCAGCTGAACAGAAACAAATTCTCATATCACAATACATGCATTTGGAAGCATTTCAGAGGGGCACAAATACTGCTACAGGGGAGGAGAGTTTCCTTTGAGCAGCTCTGAAGGGGATGGAGGAATGAAAGGAGTTGCATCACCAGCAAACACTTAAATAAACCAAAGTTTAAATTTTGCCTGGCATGAAGAAAAAAAAAACTATAAATAAGCAAGGTCTATTTTAAATTATTTCTTTCTACTTCTAAGAATATTGCAATAGTATTAGGGTTACACATTAGCAAGACCTTGAAGAATAATCAGATTTATTGATTATTTAATACCATTTATTTTTCCTCAGGGCCTGGGACTTGCAGCTGTGAATAGTTTAGCAATGTCCTCAAAGGTGGTTCCAAAAGCTGTAGGCAGAGGCAGCCTCGATGTTCAAACGGAACGCGATGTGCGTGTGGAGCGGAGCCGCCCCGGGCCGGGCAGGGCCTCAGCTCTCGGCTCCATGGCAAGTGCTGCTTCATTAAAATACCCAAATGTTAGGGCTACTGAGTGCAGCAAATGTTTCACACAGAGTTCGGTCCAAGTATCTCAGATGCAATTGTTTTGTCAAGGTAATATATTTCAACAATTCTCAGTGTTTAGTAGCTCATAAAAATCACACCTCTTTGAGCAAGGGGCAGGTCTAGAAGAGTTATATAAAATACAGGTTAACTCAAGGCGTTTTTAGGCCAGCACTTTTTGAATTTTATGCCATTTAGCCATGGAGCACTAAGTATACACGGTTTAGAAAAGATCTCCCAGTAGGTTGTAGAAGATCACCTTTATACATTCACATTGAATTTCTTGACTTCTTTTGATAAAGCAACATTAGGGGCCTAAAATAAACTAATACAGCATTTTCTTCTTTTAATAGTTAATAAGTTATTGTAAAAAGCCTTGAGGAAAGAAACTGTTTAAAGTGCAAGAACACATAAGAAGTTATTTTTACATTCGGTTTTATTTTTCCTTCAATTAATTCATTGTACAACTGCAAAAGCTATCAGGTCTCCGAGTCGGTTCTGTTTGTTATTTCACAGTGCCGTAGCAATGCACAAAGCTCTGCAGACAAGGAGAGAAAACAGGTCCTTGTTCCCAGGTGCTCTGCAGCCTAAAGATGATACAACCTACTAAGGCATGGCAGTAAATACATGTGGGTGGGGGCAATGGAAATGAAAAGGTTACTTAAAATAAGCAGACATGCTTATTATCTGTGCGGTACAAAAGCTTTCTGTAAAAGCTAACATTTACATAAGGGTTGCAGGAAAAAAAAATATTTCAGTTATTTTTGCCACTAAATACGCTGAAGCACAGGTACAACGTCAGGAATGATGGTCGCTCTGGAGATCACTCATACACCGTGTAGCAGAAACGCACCCATAGCGCAACAGTACGCTGGCCACCAGCTACTGCGTTTGAAGTTCAAGCTAGGAGTTGCAGGACCAGCAGATACTAAAAGAGTGGTCCAGAAGCAGGGGGAGGGAGTTTTCTGACAGGCAAAACCCAGGAAAAAGTTCATAAACTAAAACCCAGGAGAGTTTCCCTAATTCAGAGACAAGGCTGCCGTACAGCCAAACCGCGCTGCGGGGAACCGGCGACGGGTGCACCCACCACAGCACCGTAACTGAGATCAGAAGTGCAGCTTTGACGTAAATCCTGACCAACCCCCGCTCACCCCCTTCAAGGGAGATCGGAGTGTGAAAGTACTTTTCTTCCAGAAAAAAACTAAACCAGAAGACACGCACCGGACGTGAGGCGCTCACACTACCTACTGGCCAGCGTTCACGTCTCACAGACAAACTCCAGTCCAGAGGGAAAACTCCGTGTGTCCAGCACGGCCCTCCCAGCCTCAGCAGCAGGCGCCTGCCCAGACAGATCCATCCCTCCCGCATCAAGCCGCCAGCGAACACAGGCACAGCCCACGGCTGCCTCTGCTCCTGCCTTGTCCTCGTGTTGGGCACATACGGGATAGAAAACCCAACCCTCAGACAGCAGCAAACTGCAATTTTGGTTAAAAGAAAGGGTTGCTCTTAGAATTAAAAGTGTTTTGATACCAGGATGGCTCTGGCACCCGAACAACACTGCAGGCAGGTTTCAATGCATTACACTTCCAAAAGACAAAATATCGATCCGTAAGAAACTGCAGCACACCTGCTTGTGTCTCCATGGGCAGCACACAGCCCAGGCAGCTTTCTGCCGATTTTAGCTAATTAAAATCATGCAGCATTAAATTTGAGATCCTGAAGAACCTAGTAAAACTGATATTGTATTTTTTTTCCTAACAAAGCTGAGACCGTAACTGCAGACACTGCCCATCGCATGATGGATCGCTAGTCTTGCTGCTAGATACCTATACAACATTAACAACCTTTCTTCGCAGTATCAGTGAATTTACCACACCCATGATCAAAGATCAACACAGATATGATTTTTTTTTCCCCCATAACATCTATGACTGATTCAAGGATTCATCATCTATGCTGATCTACACAGCATCTTCCACACAGTTGGAAAGTTCTTAACAAACATGAATGAATGTCATGAATCGGACATGAGGTCTTCGTATTCTGCAGAACCTTATTGGTAATTTGCCATGAATAATCCCTGTCCAAGTCTTTAACGACTCCTCAAAGCCAACTGACTGTCAATAAAAGTCATCTGTTCAAGTTTGAATACTATCTCCCTTTCATTAAAACCCAAAGGTAGCTGAACCCTAGCATCCCCTCCTTGTAAAGTCTGCTCTGGACACTTGAATGAGAAACGTCATCTGCACCATCACGCATACAGTGCTGGTGGTGACCCACCTGATGCTTCAGAGCAACTTCAGCTCGACATAGGCAGCCAAGACTCTACTGGGGCACAGTTACTACCGGTGTAATCCCCACTGATGACAATAAGTGAACTGGGGACATAAACTTCAGAGTCAAGGAAGGCAGGAAAAGCTAATGCCAGTCCTTAATGGACTGGTGCAAGTGTATTCCCTCATCCCCAGTGTCTGCTGCTGTGTTCATGATTGCCACATGGCCGAGCCCAGACACCAGCAGAAAGAGTCCAACAGACTTATGGATTTAGGATCCCTCTAGAAACAAAAATCCTGGGTGCAAGGCTGTGTAAAGTAGCAGATATAAGCTGTGCAGACTGTGATACAATACAGTTTTCCTCAGTGATAGGCATTTTATAAGAATTTCACTTCAGACAAAATTAAACTCAGTTTTATAACTCAAGGTTAAGACAGGTATAAATCAGCAGAGCTGTACAGAGTTTGCTATGACTCCATCAATTTCTATCAGATGAGCATATGACCTGTCAAGACTATATTTAAATCACTATTTCAAAGTGTTTTTATTAAGTGATCAGAGCATATGTTACTTTTTTGTCTTTAACAATAACAAATCACCAATGAACTGACATGGAAACAGCAGAAGGGACGGAGCACAAGGTATTAAGTTTCCCATCCACTGCTGATGTTAAATTCAGCCACGGCACAGGGAAAGGTAGTTTACCAAGGGAAAATGTTTGAAGATAAGCCCTGCAAATTTAAAATCAAATAATTACCTGCAAATAGTCTGATCAGATAACTTGAGTTACATCACCATTATTTTTGACAAGCTTTTTATACAGCAGGATAACAGGGAAATCAAACAGAAAGGCAGAGAATTAACATGACTTGAAAAGAAAGGCTGGAGAACTTTGAACCCCGGATGGATTGCAGACACTGCAGGACCTCAGCTCCAGTAACACCAGTTCAGCCAGTGGGCAGAGCTACGTATTGATAAGAAAAAGGTTATACACACCTTGGTCAGGGTTTTTCCCCCCACAGAAGTCCTTGAAGGTATTTGAGGTGTTCAGATATTTGCATAATGAAAGCCACAGGAAAACTATTATTTAACTGATTTTAATTCGCAGCCTTTAGGGTCTGATTCAATGCTTACTGAAGTCAGTAGGAGTCTTCCCATTTAATTCATGAGTTCAGATCAGACCTTCATCTGCAGCTGTAATGGAAGGGAGTTAAAAAAGGGTAATTTTGGGGCACATAGTTCTCTTCAAGTTAAAATTCCTAGAATCAGCTCCTTCCCCTAATTCGTGCACCCCTGCAGGGGAGACAGAAGAAGAGAATTGCATCCAAATGACAAGCACATGAAAATAAGACAACCAGTGTTAAACTGTATTAGCAACCTAGTTGCTCAGAACAGCTCAGCGGTCACTCTTGCACAATTAGGTTACTCTCAGATAAACGCAGCGCGTAGCACAGGTCTGCCGCAGACCAACCCTCGAATGCGACTGTTTCCAGACTGGAAAATATCAAGTCTGCCTTTGCAATTTTAGGCACAGAAACACAAACCTCAAGCCATCAGCTTGTGTTTGACCACCAGAATAACCACCTACCCTGGTTTCAGTAAGTTTCTATTCATGGTTAATTGACTTTCTAGCAAATTACTTATAAACTCACTCATGTTAAAGTAGTCACATAATCCGTGTAAGAAAAGGACACGCACAATTCCCTGAACACAGAGGGGCTTTATGGAGGCAACAGAGCATGAGCTGCTGCAGGTTAGAGCTTTACCTACATGCCTGCCTGGAGCCTGCCTGAACTTGCATGAAGTTTTTCCCCAGAGTCAGGATACTTGTAATATGAGTGTTCAAACATAGATTCTCTATTTTTCCCCCCACTAGTGGCACTAATAAGCTGGTTTTCACCTAAGCTTTTTTACAAAATTTACAGAAATTGTAAGACCTTCAATCTTCTGCATTCAGTAGATAGAAAACAGCTGAGTTATGGGGGAAGCATGGAAACAAACAGGAGTGCCTGAAATGTCTTTAGGAAAAGTAATAAACTAAAAGTAAAAAGAATCAGCCCGATTAACTATGCTATTACAAAGCTTAATTAAACATGATTCGCTTGAATTCCATGTTCATGAAGACACAGAGGATGGAGAAACATCCCAGGTTCTGAATGACTGCTAAGTTCCAGCCCACATCTCGTTTCCCAGACCTCTAGCTTTCCTGGCATCACAGAAGTGCACTTGTGTTACCCACAAGACAGGTATGACAGCAGTGTAATCGACAGACCCTGTTCGGCAGCGTGTCCTAGAGACACAGGTTACATCCTGAGCTATAAAGCAAGACTGTCGTAAAGTTATTCCTATAGATTTGATAATCTACTGTAATCTTCTTTAGGGAAAAAACCCTGCTACTTCCCCGTGGTACTTACGGTAACAGTTTCATGATACACGTTAGTGAGCTTCTGTGTGCTCCATGTCATAACACCGTTCTACTTCATATGCAGACAGATTTGGTCTTTGCAAAAAAAACAGGCTCTTAGAAATCACTGAAATCAAAGGAGACCTTTCTGTTGAGCCTAACTTCACTTGGATAGAGGTGAAGTTTCAGAAAAAGTAAAAATTCAAGTTTTCATACTGGTTTTACAGATGTGGCTTAAAAAAAAAAAGCCAAGGCTCATTCGTCTCTTAACATCAGCCCCAAAATCTTGTGTTTAGAGCAAATAACCTCTTTGCAAAAGCTGGCGTGACATTTAATTGAGCTCATAACCCTTCACTGTCACAAAAAGACTTTTTTAGGAGCCTGAAAATAACTGAAATCTTTCTAAAGCTCACATTTTAAAGTGTGTCTAGACTAAATGTCTCTCCTTAATTTGATTGTGAAGCATCTTCAGATGCATAATCCAGCAAAGTATGTCAAGGGAGATGGCAACAAAACTAAATAAATAAACAGAAATTATTCTTTCAGATCTGACACCTGCTGTCTCTTAGACGGTGTGGATCTGATGAGAATTAATGTAGCAGATGGAGGGAAATAAATGGCGACTGCTTGGTTTCTGAATCATCAAATTGTAAAGAAATCCTCTAACAGGGTTGGGGTTTTTGGAGGTTGCTTAGCAGGGGGGAAAAAAAAAAAAGCAGGATTTTCCTGCACATCCCCTAGAGGTATACACAGATACAACCGCATAGGATTGGTCAGCCCACCTTGCTCATACCAGCGTGGTTATTTACATTGCTGCTTGTGGAGACATACAGTTCCTAACAGCTAAAACTCAAGCATTCGGGTATCCTGCTAAAACCTTCCCGTGCTCTAACTCTGAACCTCTGCTTTGTCCAGAATTCTCCTCCCAGGGCAGGAAATCCTGTCCGTGGCTCACGGATGGCTTTCCAGGGAGGCAGCAGGAGTCTGGCAGTTCCACGTGGTGCAATTTTCTGACAGATCAACATTTTACTGTTGTGTGTTTTTCTATTTCAGGAGGATACAGCATCTCGCTAATGAGCTACCTAACACTTAGAAAACAAAGGACTGCTTTAAAAAAAAAAAATCTACAGAAAGCCTGTAAATTCCATGTTGAACAGCAAAGTGTAGGAACATATAAAAATGCCAAGAACCATTATGAACAATTTTAGTTGCAATATTTTGTGACGATCTATAAATTGTACCACCACTGGAAAAGAAACCAAATTTCCAGACTGCCCCCCTTGTGTTCTTAGTGACTGTCCTCAGTGCTTCTGCTTTCAAAGACCCTATGTGCAAAGCGTGTGGAAAAGAAACCTGCGCCTTCAGCACAGGGCCTTTGGTAACCTGCATCTGCGTGAGATCAGATCATTTGTGTGATTGACCTTCCAAAGCTGAGTCGTCAAGAGGGGCTTTTAGTTATTTCCATTTGTTTCCTTTCTCTTGCATATTAGACACTGATAACTAGAAGCGAACAGACATTTTGAGTTAAGCAAGCTGGTTTTTAACCTTTCTGAGTCGATTTCACATTGAAACTATTCTAGGTAATAACGTGCCTGTAGCTATGGGATGCTAGAGAGATCATTCACGTTTCATTGAAGTATCTTCTCATTTACTTACCTCTACAGTCCCCTCAGATAGAAGCATCTGTGGTCATGAATTCTCTTAGGCAAATCTTGGTCTATGGACCTTCTTGTAAAACCCCAGACGGCAAGAGCCTAATTTGTCTTTTAAAAAGCTGACCATTTGGGCAAGCGCAAACTTCGGCAACCGGTGACATTTGGCAGTGGGACCTGATGTATTGTCACTCTCCTAACGCCCCTGTTACCTTGAGCACCTTACCCTACCACGAGCAAGCTCCTTTCCCACCATTTCTTTTTACAAGCAGATCTTGTCTCACATTTCCAATATTGAGCTACTCTTCCAACACTGTGCAATTATCGACCAGCCTATCTAGACCCATGGTGATTTAGCAGCATCTGGCAGCCCCTGCCATGTATATCTAGTTCTGCAGTATCTACATCTGTACATCTCCTCTGCCTAACCCTCAGAGCCTGCCCTTCTCAAATATTTGCATTTGTTTCCAACACAATCTGAAGGTATTTGCTTTCTTCTAGCTTTAAAACGATACCACTTCATTGCAAATCAGAACCTGACTGAAACGGTCACCTGCACTTTGAGCATTTGTAAGAGATTATTAGCAAATCCAGTCACAGAGAAGATAGCTCCTGTGTGAAAATATAGCCTTTGTATAACCTAAACCCATCTGGCAGGCAGGTATCTACAAAATACACTTACACCAGCTGTAACAAAATGTAATGAAATGCAATTAGGAATTTATCTTTCTCAGACAATTACAAGTGCAGTCTTCAGAGGAGCCATTGTAACCACATGGATGTGCTTTATCTTAGATTTTCACTTAAACTAATGGCTTCTAAATTACTTGAGTGGAAAATTAAGAATGCAATGCTGCACTTAAGAAAGCATTTGCATTTCATTGCATATGCTGTTAAATTTCCATTAAACTCTACATTTATATACAGATTTTTAATTCATAAAATATGGTAATAGAATGAAACGATCTGATTGGGCAGATGATACCTTCTGAGGAAAGCAGATATTTCTGGATATCTGCCTTCCTCAGAGTGTATCCTGTGTCTATTCAGTGTCATGTCCTTTGTTCTGGGAAAACAGGCTTTAACAAAGAAGTTATGAGCTACTTAAAAATGAAACTGTTTAGCTTTTTTGGTTTTTCTCATATCATCCGAGATCTATCCTCCAGGGCTTATGATGATGATTAGTATTTCCAGGATATTCAACAAATACATAATGCACTGGTGGGTTAATCCCAAAGTTATATAAAGACGATAAAGGATTCTAAAAGAGCAAAATAATCTATTTATAGAGCAAAGTATTGAACAATCTTTTGTGCAAGAAATGTAAACATAATGGTTAACTTGGGAAGTAAACTGCGAATTCCAGTGAGACATTAAGCGGCTTTCAGAATTGCCTGGGAACGCGCTGGAGCCATCTTTGCCAAAGGCTTTAAAGAACCCACCTACACAAACATTCCCAGCCACGCTGGGATTGACTCAGGGCTGAGATCCTGCCTTCCAGAGAACCAACAACGAGACTTCTTAGTCTTTTTAGCCCCCTTGCAGCTAGATCTGTTATTTCACAACCAGCCAACCTCTTCATAGTAGAGCTGGCAATACTCAGTCTCGTTAAAGATCCACGCAGGCACCCTCATTAAGAAAAAGCAACAAGTGCACACCATACTGCAGTTACGTTCCCAGCTTGCAGGGCACGCCGCGTGTGCGTCTTTGATCTCTTTGCTTACTATGTCTGTAAGGTCAAACAACTAATTTTTTTTTTAATAACTGACTTTTTGATGACATCCTGGAAACTGTGTTACCAGATCTGACCATATTCAGCGTTATTCTCAAGTGTTAAATTGACATTTGTAAGGTGCTCCCTCAGGTAGGATTTTGAAGAAAAGAAAGAATTGCTTGGACCGTATTGGTCACTAAGGGTACATAAAGCATTCAATCCTTGAAGGGTCGTTGTGGAATCATTGCTGATGTTGGAATGATTCGGAGAAGTGCTCAATAATGTGAATGAGGAGTCCACAGTCAGCTCAAGGGCTCATATCTGCTCTGTTTTGCATAAGAAATCCATAGTCCTCGTACAAATCAACGTAGGGTCAGGTAGGTGTACAAACGCTGTATAGCTAGGCTGAAGGATGAAGAGGCTGCATTTTTGTCCTGTGTAATATCTGCCATGACGCTCTGATGTGGCCAAGGTAGAGGCACTTTTTGCAGTAGGAATTTTTGGTCCCATGTCTCTTGGTGAGCAAATGTTAAAGTACTTTGCCACATTTCATTCTAATCACCCCTGAGCCACGTGTGTGACTAACCCATCGGTGGTGGCTCTGGCTCTTTCACTGATGGGCTCCAGGAAATTTGTTTCATAAATAACTCCAGAAAATAAGGACATTAAAATCATTGGTGTTTACACGAAAAGTAATTGAATATCAATCAAAACACACTGGCAACCTCTTGACAGCTCCAGTTCTGCTATAATTCATTGAATTAATCAAGTCTTGACACTGTGATATGTTATTACAAAGGCTGAAGAAGGAGCAGGAAATTACAAAGTTAAGAAAAAAAAGACCCCTTCTCACTTCATTGTATATAAAACTTTCCAGTGGAGGAGAATAAGGCCACAGAAAGAACCGCCATAGCTCAGACTCAGCTAACCTGTTGTTTCATCTGGTAGTGGCCAACACCGACCGTTAAAACAACGGTGAAAGAATCGCACCAGGCTGGTCTCAACTTGACCACAGCAGGCGCGATGTTACTGCACCCTGCGTATCCTTACAGCGTATCTGTATTACCTCCACTGCTCCTCAGAAGTGAGCCTCATTCTTTTATGAGGAGAAAGACCAAACTGACTCTATTGCATTAATCCCCCTCTGTTTCTCAAAGGAAAATCAGCGAGCCAGCACAGAGCGCCCCCAGCACATCGTGTTGTAGCTTATCGCAATCTCCTTTCACTGCCTGCCAGGAAAGGTTGCAAGATACAGCCAGTACTAGTTTTTTAAAAGGGTTAAAAAATGTTATTGCCGTTTGATCAGGTTGGGCATGAATGGCAGCTACCACGACTCCTGCGATGCACTTCAGCCACAGAACATCGGCATTTCAGAAACTCACTCCCAGCCACGCGGCATGAAAGGTGCGCGCCGAGTTTCTGCTTTGTTACCCAGGCACCGCGGGACCGGCCACGAAGCACAAACTCTTCACGTATGTGTAAGGATTCAGAGTGTTTCTTCTGCAGAATGAAGCAAAAATAGCTAATACTTGCTTTTGTGTATTAGTAACGCAGCTGCCTAACTACTGTCACCTCCACCCCCCAAGTGCATTCCCAGTGTCACACGATGAAGCAGTGGTGGAGCTGGTACAAGAATTACTGCTTGCAGACTCACAGCCTCCCGCTCGTGCCACTAGATCATGTGGTCATGAATAACTGCAGACACAACGAGGCATTTGGAAGCACAATAACACATTCAATCATGCAAATGTGTGTTTAGTGCACACTAGAACCTGTCCTTAGAATAAATGGGTAACTTCGGAGCACAAATAGGACCCTACATAATCAAACTAATATCCATTCCACTCTTCCTACAGCTTAGAGACACGCAGCAAACACCACAGAAGTCTGTTTCCCAAGCTGCTAATGCCTAGAACAGGAAAGAAAGTGCTGGAAAAAAAAAAAAGATCTACTGTAGGGAACATTTGCAAAAACCACGGGTAACGTACTGGGTATCCTTCCCCCACCTTACCTCCCCTTTGCTTTTGTAAGATAAGCAAAAGCAGATAAACACATCGCCATATGCTAAAACAGCACAGACAGTTCATAAAGCAGGAGGGAAATTGTGCCATGGGATCTTTCTTCTCTGAATGACCTTTCTGAGAAATGCTGCATAGGATGAAGTGAAGCGCTTACACCTCCTAGCAGCTACAGTCTGGTGCTATACTTGCTGCTTTCTGATACTTTGCATCTAGAGAAGGGGAAAAAAGCCAAGCAGGTTTCAATTTCTCCAGAACGGAGACGATTTTAAGACCATTTCAGCTGGCAAAGTGCCACAGTTGCTCATGAAAAGGAGAAAGCAGGATATTTTAAACCTCACACTATATTCCCCTGCTACGGTAAGGAATATAAATATCTTAATCTCAAAGATTTTGAACAGAAGATGTTATTTTACTCCACTTAAATTTGTTTTTAAAAAACAAGCTCGATGAACAGATGCTGAATTTACCCCAGTGGAAAATGAAGTCTGCTTTTTATCCACACAACAAATCCAGCCACTCTAAAATAAGAGCTGCCAAACCTCTCCTGAAGTACTGTGCTATGCTGTTCACTTGCTTTTGCTGCACCCATCATTACTATCTAAACTAGATTTTTCCAGTCCTCCTCCTATTTTCTCACCCAGGTGGAAACACCATGTGCCTGATTTTGAAATATGCTTTTCTTTTCTTCCCCCCTACCCCCACCCCCCCCATTAGAAAAGTGAATTTTATACTTGGAAGAGAGAGAAGAAAAGCCTGCAGCAGATTTTCAATTGTGTGGAAGTAATTTGTTCTACAATCCTGAACTGCTTTAAAAAAAAAAAAAGTCCTGCTTTTACCTTGTGAAAGACTATTTTCAAGTTGTGGACAAAGCAAAAAGCAAATATTTAGAGCAAACACGTCATCAGACTTTTAGTGAGCTGGGATCTACATTTCTTGTGGGAGAATTTTATGGCCAGCAAATTGAATCACAAACCTGGGGCTACGCTGGTACAGGACCGCGGGTGGCCTGAGGCCAGCCAATGCCAGCTTCCACCTCCTCCTCCAGGCACGAGGAACCTGTCAGTCCTGAAAACGCAGCGGTAATCATGGTCCTTCTCAGCTCAGAGCGAGCGCTGCTCCCTCGGTCCTGCCCCGGGAGAGGAAAAGCACTGAGCTGCGCCTTCGCTCTGCCCTCGCTGCCGAGGGGGACGGCGATTCTCCCGGCTGCAGGCTGCACGGCAGATCTTTGGGTGCTCTCGTTCCCTTCGCGTCATGGGATGCCTCATCCAACAAGTGTCCTGGCTTTTGCTAGACATCTGGGATACGTGTGGGCTCCTGGATATCAGAGCCTCTGACGCTGAGGCATATCCCAGTTTCTTTATGTGAAGTTTCACGTTCTGTGCTCGCTGACACGGTGCTTTGTAAAAAAGGGGTTTGCGGAGCCAGAAGAGCCAGGACACATTCTGTTCTGGAGGGATATGCCGGACTGCGTACTGCTAGTGTGCTTGCCTCCAACTGCAAGAAATTGGATTCAGTGACCCAGATAACATGAGAATATAAAGGGGGAAAAGCTAAGTGCCTAGAGCTTGAGTCCTTTGCTAATATCCTAGTTTAAAATATATATTAGCAAATCTTTCCATCACTAAAGGACGAAACAGTAGCAGGCATGGCAGTGGCACTCCCACCACCCAGCCTTGGGATTTTCTAGGAGCTCAGCTTAATACATGGCACATGCTAATTCATATTTGAAATCGTTAACGGGGTTTTATGTTTGAGTTAAGCCTAGAGATGCTCCATCTATACATCCTTTAGAGATCTTTGCTGCATCTACTTTAATGCAAACAGCAGCAGAGAGGATGGCTGAGGTGCAGCGAGACTTGGGCAAAACCTTTAAATGATAAAAGGCAAAGCACAGAGCATGGCAGATATTTTCAGGAACACATTCTCATCTCCAGTTTACACACAAACACACACAGGGCAATGATATTTAATACCGAGGCACAGACCTCAGAAATATGTCCGACAGCAATTCCTAAAAGAAGAAATGGCTTTTTTTGCAGCTACAATAAAGCCAGCTCTCTTGGGCAATAGGAAATAAAATGTTTTCGTTTGTCTAAAATATGAGCTGTGAAAATAAATAGCTATGCTGTACAGAAAATGTCATTCAAATAAAAAACTGCACTTTCCCTTTGATGGGATATTAGATATAGCACTGTCACTGTCTGATATTTCTTCTCTGTTCGCATGACTCTACAGACACCACTTAGTTATATACATTTTGTTTTACTATTCCTAGCATGCAATATTAATCTATTCTAGGCTAGTAATTAATTACTGTTACATATTTTCACAGCTCCATAGTCTCCTCAGGGGAAAGAATCTACTACATATTTAAGAAGCAGATTAATGTGTACTTATGTAGATGGACCCTCTGGAATAATTTACATTTTGCTAGGATGATTTCTTAGTCAAACACATCTGAGTGGGGTTTTTTTCGTGAAAGAATAAGAATGTCCACAAAGTTAGGCACACTGCTACTGAGAAATAAAAACGACATAATGTGGTGTCCTTTGGGAGCTCAAGGAACAATCCTGTCTTCAGTAATGATGGTATTCAGTGATAAAATAGGAATGAATCAGATCCATTATTTTAATCCACTTTCCAAAACGTAGAACAAATTGTTAGTTTGCCTGCTGTAAGTAGAGCCACTCCAAAGTATCTTCAGAGTGGAAGAGCTTGAAGATAAGGGGCCTTACTTTACTCTTTCATTGCTGTAATCCTGAAGATATAATTACTTCAGACTTCTGACCTGATTCAAAGCACACTGAAATTAGTGCAAGCCTTTCCTCTGGCTCCAGATTAGGTTGCTAAAATAGCCTGTCTCTCCGCACAGTGTCTGGCTAAGGAGTGGAACTAATACAGTTTAAGGGGGTATAATTCCTATTCATGTCATAAAGTACAGAATTTCTATGAAGATCAACATCTCCTGATTGTGGGGCTAACCACTGCATTCCCCCTTCACCAGAAAGGAAAATAAATATTTTTTCTAGAAATGAATAAATTCAAATGTGACAGCTGAAATGATAGAAGTTAATGGAGAAAGCAGCATTTCAACTGTGAGGGATGATAAATAACTATTGAGGTCACACGGGGGCAACAAGAATAATAGCTGGAGACTTGCAATGCAGTATATTTCACCTATAGGGAAGCCAGCTGACTATTTTGCCTTTATCCTTACTTCCACAGCCTGTTTGTTAGTGTGGCCATGTGAATTCTTCTGACACTTTCCCTTCAAACTCTGAGCCCAGGAGGGTTTGGCACAGCACCCGTTTAAACTCCCTATTTCTGGTAACCGATACTTTGCATTCCAAGGACCTACATAATTTACCAAACATTCACAATTAGAAAGTCCTCACCCGTACAGCCCTTGGCTGGTTTACTCCATCTGATGGTCTGGCCTAATGCATCACTGACATTAAAAGGACAGGAACATCTTTAATGGATGTGGTGGGCACCAAACCGAACAACTTGATCTTTACATTCCTGTAAGTGCTAGGTGTACACAGAAGTCTACACACCTTGCATAATTACTGGAATCAAATGCATTAATAGATCCTGATGGGTATTATCAGTGCATGGACCTTTAGAAGGGCCAGGAATTTGGCAAAGCATGGATTTTATATTCTACTCTGTAAACTCCCAAAGTACTCATGCAGAATAAACCCATTTGAAAAATGACTTTGTAAATTGGCAGTCGGTAGTGTCAGCTTATTCCTCAAGTTTCTCAAACAGCGATCCAAGGGTTAAGCCAGAGTTTTTCTTGTATATTATTACCAGTTAAAAAGAGTGCTTTGCACAAGTCCTGGCCTCTATTTCCCTAGATAATGTTGGCCATAATTTTCATCAAAATGATCTTTCATTTATTCCTATTAAAAAAATACTTTATTCCAGATTAAACAATATAAAACCAGCATTCTTTTGGAGGATTAGCTGGTTCAGGGGTTTTGCTATGTTTTGCCTTCCTTAGCTGAAAACTCAAATATTACCTAGTTGTTCAATGAAACAAAAGGGGGTTTATTTCCTTTCTAACATTTCACAGATAATGCCTTTCTGAAGACGACAGTTATTACTCTGCATTCACACAGGGAGGCAGTTTGCTGAAAAAGCTATTTCCATTTTTGCCCATACCTTTGATGATAAAAAAAATAATTTACAGGCTAAATTTACTCATGACCATTTTACAGCTATTTATTCTCACGTTCACCGTCAGTGGAAATAGCTCTTCTCCCCGTTTTAACCATCTCCCATATCAGTAGAATGCAGTTGTGTCCTTCTCAGCCCTCCTTCTGCCTAGGACCTTTAGTACCCTCCTGCATGAGCACTGGGGTCTGGTAACTCCAAACTTCAACTCCAATTTCCTTAGAACTTATGGAAAAATATTGTAACCTCTCCTGCCTTTGGAATAAAAATAGATGTCCTTGTGGGCTGGATAAAATATTTCACTAAGATACTTTTGGTTGTGCAATCCAGAGTAGAACCTCACCTCAAATAAGAAGAAAATAAAGACGATGAAACTATATCTGATAAGTCAGTCATGCTATTCAATAAAGCCCACATCTCACCTACCACGGTAGTTATTCCCTTGAGAGTTCATGTGATGAAACACTACCTTAAATGATCATCATCTTCCCCTCAGCACTTTGCAGAAGAGTTGTAAGCAATCTCATTAGAGAGACTTAAGACAACGTTCACTGTTTTACTGTGATTCATAAATAAAAATATAACTTAAGTTTTTCAGACACAGGAAGGTACTATGGTGGAAAAAATCCACTAAAGGACTTTAACTTGGAAAGTGAGGTGGAGAGCTACTATGAGTGAGAGCGGACAATTATACACCAGAATGGCCATAAGTTTCAAGCAGACTTGGGGCACAAAAAGTATCTTTGCAACTGAAATAACACATCACTGCTGATAGTCGCTGTATGAAAGTTCAAAGGATGCTTACCATCAAGGGGGGAGCATTCTGTGAAAAACACAGCAACCAGGAGTATCAGCCAGAAGTCTGAGGAATGAATTAGGCTTTCACAAAAGCCATCCAGCAGTGCAATTAGCTTGGATATCTCCCAGGTAAGATCTGGACTTCATCCACACTATAAGGTCATCTTGCTGCTTGATGTCTCAGCCTTAACATGATCCACCAGCCAAGAATATCACTTTCAGCCCTAAAGCTATAAATTCTCAATTATAGAGGAGAAATTTGCTCTTGGTCATCTGTTCTTCTATGAGTTGTTGTTGTCCCTCAGCTACTCTGCTGTATATCATTAAATACTATAGGTTAGCTGGTATCTCCAGTGATGCTGAAAGAATATTTTGTTGGCCTCTGCAGTTTTTCCAAAGGGAATCATGTATTTTGCTCAGTAATACCCTAGTTCTGGAGCCTGGATGCTATGGCAGATTAACATTCCACATTTAGTGAATAAAAGGGTGCCAAAAGCAAATCTCTGCCTTACTTCTAATATTGTGAGATACTCTAGGTCCAACACTGCTTTTCATTAAAACACTTCTATCCATTTTTAATATTTATTTCTAAAGCATGTACAAAGATACATTATTTTCATTCCACCTATTAAATAGTTTAAGATATAATTGAAAACAGTCACTGCACTTCAAAGATTTAAGGTTCCTAGAACCAAATGTTGAGAATTCTATTCAGGTTCTTAAGTAGAATATAGAGAAAAATGTTGTCTCTATAGAAACAGACAGCTTCCTTGAACTCATCGCTGGTCACTTCGCTTCAGCCTTGACCCTTGCGATGACCATATGTACGAAAAGTTATTTCTTCATTACTTCTACACCTGATAGCCATATATTAGCAAAAATACAGAAGAGGCAGATTTGCTTTTTATCCTCAAGTTTTTAAATGAAAGTCAGTTAGTAGTTCAAAACCGGGCAGCTTGACTGTGCCCTTAATTCTCTACTCTGTAGCAGCGAGGCATGGTGGCACACTGCAACACAACATGATAATCTAAATGTTAACAAGTTGCCATTAAAGAATGATGACCATTTTCAAAGTACAAACGATCCCTGACATGCTATCAGACATGATAGAAGACAAGATATTTTATTCATTTCAGGGCTTCATTATCAAACCCTCTTCAAAGCAGTCAGAAGTCATGCACCTCTCAAGCGCGTAACAACTGACTAGGGTGGTAATTAGCATACGAAGTTAAAATTGGAAGCGTATATAAGCACATGAAAGTGTACATGTATGTGCTTCTCATTATTAAGTATGAGATGACGTCTACGTTCAGAAAGCCATTACAGTGGGTTTCAATTAGATGCTTTGGGTCTGCCAACCTCTTACTCAGAAAACTGAAGGAAAATTATTAAAAGGAAACATTATGCCTGTTTATCAAAACCTGCACAATAGGCCACCTCATTAAGCAACTTGCAGCCCCAGAGCGGCCAGGATAACCAGAGGTGCAGGAAGTACGAGACTTCAGTTTCATTAGGAGAGCACCTTCTGGTAAATAAAGACGTTTTGGTCACTTCTGTGACTTTAACATAATTCTAAGTCACAAGTTATTCTGATGCAGATTTGCAGCTACCCAAAATTTCTGGTTGTCACCAAGGCAATAGCTCATAGCTCACCTACCTCTAACTTCACACCAGAGGAGGAGCTTAAACTCTGTTCATGCTGTTATAGACAGCCTAGCCCCAACAATTTTTGCCACGGTCGTGTTTGATAGGGATATTGTACACAAAACATCTTATTTGGAATCAATCCTAACATTCACCAATAAATCTTATGGAAGAAACTTTCTCATATTGAAAGAGCCATGAGCTCCTGACATAAGAAATGGAAAAGCTGTTCTTTTGGCCCACTGTTTCATATGTGTGAATATCCCCCATGTTTTAACATGGCCTATCTGGTGATTTGGGGCTAAATCACCATCAAGCTGCCCATGTACAATTCAATTTCTGGTAAAGGAGCTGCTAAGGAGGAGGAAAAAAAAAAGGTGTTCCACTCTGGAGACCAGTTGCCCAAGTTGTGCTGCCTTTTTTTTCCCCCGTAAAGATGAGATTTGTTAACCAATCGGCTATTAATATGTTCCTTAACAACACAGAGACATTCCAAACAAAACTAGGAAGGTAGGAACAATGAATATGACAATTCCCTAAAGGCAAACACTAGTTTTGTCTGAAACTAAAAGCTGCAGGAGATAGAGCTAAACTGCAACAGGAAAATAAACGACAAAAGTCATACCCTGAATATTCCCAGTAGGCCATGTGGTCAGATGAATGGTTGCTATAGCACCAACTCACCTTATACGAATTCACTCCTAAAGACCCAAAATAGCTTCTTTTATAAGTAAAAAAATACAGGGAGATAAATTTTATATCAGTAACAGCATTGGAGATAGACTGTCTCCAATCACACAACAATAGCCACCAATGTCTCTGTGAGAACTTTGCTTTTAGTTATGAACCAACCCTAGCAGCAGGCTCTGGCTCACCTTCCAGAAATGACTCTGTCATACTCTTTGCTACAATGGTAAAAACATCTGATCCATCAGAAGTGATCCCCTGCTGTGATAGCAATATGGTTAATGTTGTCAGTACAGTTGCAGCAAGAAACACTATGAGTTCAATGAAGGGCCACAGAGATGATTAAGGGACTGGAGCATCTCATATGTGAGGAAAGGCTGATAGATCTGGGACTGCTTAGCCTAGAGAAGAGAGGGCTCAGGAAGGATCTAATTAATGTACAAAGGTACCTGAAGGAAGAGTGAACAAGGGCAGAGCCAGGCTCTTTTCAGTGGTGCCCAGTGGCAGGACCAGAGGCCATGGGCACAAACACACACAGGAATTTCCATCTGAACATCAGGAAATGCTTTTTCCACTGTGAGGGTGACTGAGCACTGGAAGAGGCTGCCGAGAGCGGCTGTGGAGTCTTCCTCAGAGATACTCAAAACCTGCCTAGACACAGTCCTGGGAGATTGGCTCTAGGTGGTTCTGCATGAGCAGAAGCTTGAACAAGATTGTCTCCAGAAGCCCCTTCCACCCTCAGCCATTTTGTGATTGGAAGACACATACATCAGTTGAAAGTTAACCCTCTCAGTTGTCTGAGTTCCCCTGGGAGAGCCACTCCCTTCCAGATACAGTTCTCCATTTGTAATGGGTAATTGCACTGCAGAGTCACTAAGCTTGGACAGTGCTTAAGTTCTCAGGGAAAGAAGAAACTTGCAATAAATGGTATGTGGGAGAACAAGGCCTACAGACCTTCAGATTAAATCTGGTTAAAACAGAGACAAAAGTATATATTAAAGGTCAATAGGCATCCCAGTACTTTGGACTCATGTCTTGGGCTAAGCCCCCTCTGTAATACTGGCATCTCCACTTACCCTCGCTCCAAAGCCTCCTACCTTCCCTAGAATAGGTGACTCCTCATGAGGGTAGGATAGAAATTAAGGGGTATGGGGCTGGTAAACTGAATTTTGATAGTCTGAGCAGATGAAAAAGGTATTCCAGCCAGAGTAAAGACAGCCTTGCCGCTACACTAAATTGCGTCAAAGATCTACCCCCTGGCTGTTTTCTGGCAGAAGATAAGATACAGAGCTCCTTCTCTGATTAGGTGCCTCATGTATGAGGAATTAGCTTGGTATATTAACATTTAACTAAGTTAAAAACCAACAACTTAGTGAAATGACTACACAGCATCACTATCTTTATGGACCTAATTGAATCAAAGTGAGTCATTTTGTCTTGGTTGCAGCAAGAAAATTTAATGAGAAAAGGACAAATATTTTCAACTTTGCGGTGAAACATTGCAATCACCTGCCATTTCTACACTGCACACCACATTTATAGGGCAGAGGGTGGATTTAAGCGGCTTCACCCTGGAATTGGTTGAGAAGCACCAAATTACACCAGGTTTCACAACTCAGGTGCACGGCTGTCCAAGTTTCCTTTACCCACGTCACGTATGAAATTACGGAACAATTTCATTCAGTTGGTCGGGCTGGTGCACACAACAGTTAATCCAGGTGAGTTCTGTAACTTGGGTGAGTTCAAGTCTCCCTTGCTGTACCTGACAGATTCTAACTCTGATTTCTCTAAAGCCAGATTAAATCCACCAGAATCCATCAACACTCTGTCTTAGTAATGCCCCAATAAACATCTGGGAAGTCCCTCTCACCTTGCGCCCTTCCCTTGCTGTGTGCAGCCGCGGATCGATACCTGTCAGAGGTACCTTAACTGATGTTAGCTCCTGCACCCTGTGTAGCAGTTACGGACAGCAGACGTGTCCAAAGTAAACTAATAGAGCAGCCATTGCTAGCAAGTGGCGAGAGGCCTCAAGTATTACAGCTCACAGCTTGGTCCCGCTTTGCAACATTTCTGGGGCAAGAACACTAATAAATGAAACTAAATCCTTTAGTTTCCTATCACTTCCTTTCATGCCTGTTCCTGCTCAGCTTTCCTTAGTGCCACACTCTGCCATCTTTACCAGCTCTGGCCACCTCTCTGTTACCCATTTCCATAGCTTTATCCTAACATTTGGTTCATTTACTAAATTTACGTAAAATTTCAACTCAACGTTACTGTGACAGCTCCTTCCAGCCACGCTGAACATGACCAGACATCAAGTCCTGGCAATACTCTATTTGATAGTGCGTTCTTGAAGAGACATAAAATAAAACTAAATACTCCAAGGAACATTAAGAAATTCTAGCACACAGCTTGAGGATCACACAGAAGTGCCTTCTCCTCTTTCAAATTTCTGGGCAGGGCCAGACCACTCAGCCACAACCCTTCATGCAGCTACAGCTTGCAGGAGGTTTTGCTTGTGTACACTAACAGTTCTGTCAAATGCAGGCGTGCAGGATTTTGAAAAGGTCAACTTCACGCATCTACGCGAACAAAACTCAATTGTGGAAAAATTAACATGAAGATCTGTATGTAACGACTGTCTGTTACCCAGCAATAACTGAACTGGATTGCACTCTCACTTACGCATGGTCAGGTCAAGCTGGTGCTACCCTGCTGAGGGTGAGAACACAGCTTGGTCTGTGCTCATTAGTCTCACTTTCATAAATGTCAGAGTCAAACTGGCTCTATTTAAATGAGAAACATATGTCCACTCCACAGGCTCCATTTCTACTTAAAAGAACTCTTCATGAATGAGGCAGCTCCTCTGTTTTTACCCACCTACGCTTTCTCCTGCTAACTGCTGTGACGATCAAACTTGCCAGCCAGATTGCATGATGGAGTTGCCACGGTAAATATTTTTACTTTTAATAAACACTCAGCTATATTCTTTCTAATGTCTCACAGCACACAGGGAATGCAAAAAGTACTGTTTTTCAAATCTCTTGCCAAATTTCATGCGAAGATTCCCAACAACTGTTTTAAGCAGGGCTAAGCTGGTGCACCTCCCGTAACAGACTGGCCGCACTAATAAATAACACGTAGGCTTAATAAAACATATTTCGGTTTTGCGATACAAACATTTTCATAAACTTGCTGGCAGCTTTCCCAGAGTAACATGCTTATGCAAAGACACTTTTGCCCGTGTAATGTCGTTTACCATCAAAATCTAAGTGCATAGATGACAGAGCATTTATTTGTCCCCTCAGCTGATGGGGACCCCATAAATCATTCAGGCTTCACTCGAGTTGGATTTTCCCTCCTGTGACACCAGTTCCTTCAGACTGTGGGGGTTTTTATCATTTCCCACACATAACCTAAAATTCATAGCTTCTCCTTTTCTTCAGCATTCAGATAGCAATTTTCTTTAGTACTATCCACCTGTCCTAAACAATATGAACTTAAAAGGATTCTGAACATCTGGGTGTGTTTATGTTGCTGCTGCTCCTGTGTTTGTTGTGCCTGGAAAGACACATTGCCAAGACGTGTGGCGATGCTGTCTCCTTTCTTTATATTAACACTGGTAATACTTACGAAAAACTATTGTGCTTCCTCTTTTGTGCATGACTAATTTTTTTTTATTATTTCTAATGCCTCTTTGGTGTTGTATGACCACTATGCACTTTTGAAATAGAGCAGTACATATTTTTTGCTGAAGTCCTAAAGTCCTGGCCACCATTTCGTTCAGTATCTCTAATCACAACTAATCAAGCCGCTGCGCTTTTCTTTTCTCCCAGAATACTAGCTAAACACAAAAGCACATGTGAAGTCTACGCTGCAGGTCTGAGTGGGAGGATAGTTCTGGGAACATCTCTTACATGAAATGCAAAAAAACCCACATGTTTGGGGATAATTTGCAACTCTGTCATTAAAAAGTCATTAAGAAACCATGTTTTATCTCTTCTTTGATAGAAGTCTGTTACAGCCAGGTTTCTTAAGGGTTTTCGTTTGCTGTCTTTACAGTAGGAATCCGTGACCCTGGTGCTTAGCCAGCCCCGCGGCAGGGCTGACTCTCATATGGCCAAACATCCTCTAGGTTGCACTTCCACAGCTGTAAAGTGTGTGCACACCTATGGGTTTACAAACATGTGCCTGGGCAGTGCTGCTTGCCTCCAGCCCGGGCACTCAATCGTATCGTTCCCTTCCCATTCCACCTCACCCTTTCCCATAACCATTTCTTAAATGCGTTTAGAATTAATCACACCACCTAGTACTACTACCAATATGCATACCTCAAAGGATCCTAAAGAGAAAAACATCATATAAATGCACACTATTCAGTCACCTGCCAATACCTGTAACTTTACACTTTCCCAGTTTTCACATTAGAGGAGGCTCTTTGGCTGCTCCAGTGCAAACCTTGGGTTGTGCAAACCCCAGGGTGGCCATGTGGGTGCCTTCTGTTGTGTAAAGAGCAGCTGTAGGTTCTTTGGGTACAGCATGAAGAGGCAAAACTTCTTATGATCTGTAAAAACCCTGCAACAGCCTCAACTATTCCAGTCAGTGAAGAGAATTCAAAGCAAGTGGGATGTTGAAGCACTCTGCAGTTTGAGGTATCTTACAGCCCAAACTCTCGTTCATATAGCAGGGGGTGGGAGGGTGTGGAAAAATCAAGATAATTTAACTCTTACCTACTGTTTGAGCCAGTAAATGCAATCCAGATGGCTCCTAGGCTTTGTAAAAACGGGTAGGATGTGAGTTTTAATGCTAGGAGACACCTTACCAAGACCTTTAAGCACAAAACATGAACTCTGAGGCATCACAGATTTGGACCCAGGCTTTGCACCTGATGCATCTCTCTGACCTCAGATATAAGCTGTACTCAGTCCACTTTCAGAGAGTTCACCAGCTCCTCAGCTCAGCCTGGGCAGCAGGGCACATCCCAACCTCTGCCTTCGTAGCCCCAGGGCTGCCCATCAACAGCCCTTCTGAGAGCCTCAGGGCAGACCACTCTTGCATGCCCCAAGAATCCTGGGGGTTGCACGTCCCCAGTCGCTGTGTTTGTGCCCCCGTCCACCCCTCAACATGCTCGCACCCACCTTGGCCAGGTCTGGCTCACTCCTCCGCAGCTGCCCTGAGGAGCTGCAGAGCTTACCTCACCCTCAGTAACACCACTTAGGTCTCTCAAATTTGCCTGAAAAACCTTGCACTGTGGTTTTTCTCACACTATTGTCACACTCCTAAACCTGATAGAAAGAACGGAAAATTTAAAAGGGAAAAAAAATTATAAAGAGTCTTCACTCTCAAGAAAAATGTTTCAGCTTTACTTCATTTGAAGGTTGCAAGTTGGTTCTTTTTGTAGTTAAATTGGGACCTATTGTGTCTTCCACCTGATCACTTTAAGACTATTGATCTGGCATCTATGACTGGAAAATTGCTTTATTGTATGGCTTCCATATTTTTAACCATAGTTTGAAAGATACCGTAATAGTTACGAATTGCCATTGAGACCCATTATGCTGGCAATCAGGTACCTCGAAAGGGCAAAAGTATTCCAGGCAACATTCACTATTCAGCTTTGAAAGAATCGATGTTGTTACGCTGTTCTGTATTATTCAGTGTATAACAATAAAGCATTTCAAGTACTTTAAAACTATTCTGTTACAGTATGTACTTAGTAACAGAAAATATTTCTGGGTGATGGTTAGAACTTGAAGAGACTTAAATTTTTATTATAGTCTCTTCTAATGAAAAGAAAGAAGCAGCAATGTTTACCAAAAACCTTCCTGGGCCACCCACAGCACATACACTGTTTTACACTGAAATGCACGTAACTGAAGTTAGCAACGTCTTCGTGTGGTCACTATCTGGGATGATCACCGAGAACCCCGTACTAAAAAGCCACTTATTTCAGAGTAAACAGTTCAAGTGCTAAAGCGGCTACCCACAGCCCCTCTCCAGGGCACTGTCATTCACATCACTACTTCGTCATTACCAAAAAGCATTTCTACTAACAACATCCCTTGGAAGAGTAAAACATCAAGGACAATTCAGGTCTGCAGTGCCCTTGCTCTGGGGAACCCTCACTGAGGTTTGGTGTGTGCATCAAGACAGGGTCTGTCTGGCACCCAGGTGATTTCCTGGAGAGGTGCACACGTTTGGCAATGGGAAACTGAAGCACAGTGCACGTAGGCGTCATGGTAAGAACGTGGTCCGCGACCAAAAATTTACGCTCTTCCACACTGGTGAGGGAAGTGATACTTACTTGAAGCTAGTATTTACCATTCAAAACCAGCTGGCACCATGACCAGAAGATCTGTACATGGATCCAATGAGATGCCACAAATGAGTTTGCCTCATGCCTTTCTCCTTCCCCAGGCAGACCACGAGAAATTCGCACTTCTTCCTTCAAACAGCTCTGATTTAATACACCTCTAGCTTTTCCTTTTCCTGTCACCACAGTAAGTTTGTGCTCCCCCCCCAGCAGCAATTGCCAAGGTACATGCCCAGTTGCAGTTCCTCCCCATCTCCCCTGCTACCCCCAACACCCAGGCAACCTCCTGAGGTCTCCCAGCCATGCGGGCTGCTCACAATCACTTCATGCTCCTCCAACCTGGTGTGCCTGGGCCATTCTGCACAGCCATGAGCTTGGGGTAATGGCTTCAGGCAGAGCCAGGGCAGTAAACCGCCCAGATTTGCCAGTGACCAGATGACTGTCACAAATCTCTGCAAAGATGGATCTGCATCCCCAATGCAAAGGAGAAGGACTATAGTTTATACCTCCATAAAACAGCCCTGGGTTCCAGGCTTGCATAAACCTGGATAGCAATGGTAGATGAGTTTGGGTAAAACACAGGGAAGAGTACTTTAAACCTACAGCAAAAATAAATCCTAAGGACAAACCCAAATAGCTAAGAGGACATTTGCCTCACTACTATTTCTATCTGTCAGCTGCAAATAAGTCCTTTCATTTTATTCAATATTCTTTTTAACAAGGTTAGAAATCAGGAGCAGACCAAGATGACTTTTGGAAAGCTGTAATAATTTACGCCTATCAAGAAGTTTGTTTTTGCTTGGGGTTTGGTCAGTTTGCTGTTGGGTTATTTAGCATTGGGGAAGAACTGAAGAAAGGTGAATGACATGAAAGGTGACCTGGATCTGGGAAAATACGATTTCAGCTTTTGAGGAAAACTATTGACAAGGAAGCACAGAAGACCCATTTGAACTGCAACAGATAGCAATGAAAAAAAATCTCAGAACAAGTAAATTAATAAATAAGTCAGACTGTTGCACAGCCACAACAAGCTGCAGAGTTTATTGTTTTCTTTCCAGACCGAGGTCTACAGAAAATAAATATATGGGGCTTGGGGCATTTACAGATAATGAACATCCAGACTGAGGAATGCACCCCAAGGTATTTTGGGAATCATCTCACTGACAGAACAGAAATCAGATAAAAAAAGCAAGAAATATGATCTGCAGAGACACAAAGAGACAGACTCAAACCAACGGGTAAGTACCAGCATCCTTCCACCCACAGTACAAACAGCTACGTCTGAAGTCTGCGGAGGAACAGATTGCAGCTGATTTAGCCCTGACCGGTTTCTGAAGTTTTGTCTATACGATGAAACTGAGGCGCTAACAAACTTGCAAGGCCTGTTGCCTGCCCAGAAACGCGGCAGCACTGCCGGCCACCTTCCGACCGTCGGCCTCCACCTGCGGGTGGGCAGCTGCCCGAGCCCGGCCCTTCGGTCAGCACTAAACGTGCTGCTCGCTCGCCAGGCATCGCCTTCCCAGGCACCTTTGTTACCAGGATAACAGGAGGTGTTGTTTACTGTTTTGCAAATGGCTTCTCATGACCCCAGAGAACCCATCTCTGCTGCCTAAAGGCAGATATCAGGGTGCAGGGATGGTCACCCAGAGCAGTGCCCCTGCATGCAACACGCCTGAGCACACCAAGGGCTTCTGCTGTCCAGCTCGGCATCGGCCCGTCTTTCTGACGGGGATGTTTCTCAGTGCAACTCGTACCGATGAGTCTAATACACAGTTACAAAACCAAAAGAAAAACTTTACCCAATCCCAACAAGATACCTTCCTATGACATGTAATTATTATTGCTTAGTTTTGGCACTAACCCATTAATTTTTTACTTGGGGGGGGCTGTGGGGTGTGGAATATCTGTGTAACATGCACCTCTCAAGAAATGGAAAACTTGTGACGACTCCTGCCACAAACTGACCTCTGCCAATCTCTAACAACAAATATGCTCAAACATTATCTGTAATAAAGCCAAGAATGAACAGGAAAATCTTCACAAGTTCACTTCAAGCACAGTGAGCTTAAAGTCGTTCTCCAAGAAGAGAAAAAGGCTGCACAAGCTTCTTTACAACGAATTATTTTTTCAGCCCTCGGTATAGCTTCCAATCTCACTGTGGTGCTGCACGGGGCACACGTGCCTTCGCACAGCCGCAGGAGTTTAGATCCTGAGGTCTCTCCGTTGACGCTAGCACGTGGAGTCTTTCTGCTGAATCTTTACACTGCATCAGTCTTGTGTGTTTCGATATTAACATCAGTTTCAGTTTATCAACTTACAATTATTTAATCAAGAAAGGCTCTTGAAATGCATTATCACACTTTGGAAAATAATACCAAGGATGAAAGAGAGGGGAAAAGCAACAGATGGGTAGCAGTTCCAGCAAGACAATTCAATTTCCAAACAACAAGCTACCACAAGCGCATCAGCATCCCCACAGGTTTCTTTTTAAGTTTAGCAGTAACATGTTAAACGTGCCTTCGATTTGTGAGGAATTTCACAGTGTAAACGTTTCAGTGAACCTTTGGTAATGGCAGCAAAGACGAACAGCCCTGCTGGGACTCAGCTCTGCCAGAGATGCCTGAGGCTGCTCTGGGGGCTGCAGGACCCTTCCTCCCCCAAGGCTTTTAGGGCGAGCAGCACCCAGATGAGACAGGCAATGTCTGTCTTTGCCAGAGTCCCATCTGAGGCTGAAGCCTGTAGAAATTGAACAGCAGGGGGAGGACCCGGTTTCCCATGTTGAACTATCACTGCCCATGACATTTGTGCGAGGCAGAACCTCTTCACTGCATTGGAGTTTCTCCATTCATCTTTGGGTGGGAGGGTGCTGCTCCCCCCACCCAACTCTTCTGGTTGTTAGCATCCATGTGCGCAGTTATACAACTGAAAAATAATTAGGAAGGAACAGAGAAACCAATATAGCCCATTGATTCAACTCATTTTTCTCCCCATTGAGGACATGTCTGTAGAGCTCTTGAATCCCTTCTATTCAGAGTAGATTATTCCCAGGATTTTATTTGCTTTCATGAAATATGGAGAAACAATCTGCTGCACTAGGTTTACTTTCACTTGCAATACCTTACAGCCTCCTTTATCCTCCTTGTAAAAGCAGCCTCGTAGAGTGAGGCACCGGGTATCACTGAGGACGGCTGCCCCAGCTCTCCCAGGGTGCTCCGAAGCCGTGTGCAGGTACAACCCCCAGGGCTGAGCGCTCACCCTGCGCTGTCCCGCAGCCGGCGCAGAGCTGGCAGCACGCTCTCAGCCTGGGAACAGAACAGCCTTCCTCTCCTAGAGCTGTTCTCGCCTGCCTGTACTACTGCTCTGCGAGCGCGTGTCACTACACGTGTGGCTTCTAGAAGGGAAGCACCACGGGGAAGCGAACCCAGCAAAAATTAATTTGAGTCTTATGTTGTGGGACCTTGGACACTCTCCCCTCTTAATAAATTGCAATATTGGAATATTTAATTCAGTATTGTTTATACTAGCACATTACATTTCTTGAACTAATGAGGTTTAATTCTTATTGTCTCCTATGAGTCTGCTCAGTCTCAAGCTCATGCAAATGACTGGCAAGCCCTCAGTCTGACACAGAGAAAGGAAGAACTTGTACTTGACCGTCACCTCCTTCAGGCAAGGTGCAGAATGCAGCACTATTAATAGTTATTCATTTAATAGTTACCTAAGATTTTCTGTTCTCTTCCTCCACAAGACTTCCCATGTTTTCTATGCAGAAAATCTTTTTCTAAGGGCTCAGAGGATAAATGCATTTAGCATGGTAGCACCTTCCTCTTCCTGGCGTACAGGATGATCTCCAGCATCTCTTACAGGGCAGAGCACAGCAATAAGCTCAGAGTGAAAAATCTCATTTTCAAACCTCAGCATTTCTGCAGACTTCTAGTGCAAGGTTAGACCACATAGTTAAATTCAGATGACATTGAGACATCCAGCACCTGCTGGATTCGGGGAGCAATATTTACATATCTGGGCTGAAGCTTAATTGATTCAACTCTACACTTTTTAAAAACAGAGTTTACAGCTTTCATAACTCAAAAGGGTTTTGCAGAGATTAAAATAAAAATAAACCATAAGCTGCAAAGCAATCGGATGCAGCGAGCCCCATAAACACAAAAAGCACTAAATACCTCACACCGTGGGCACGCGGGCAGAGGGGGCTGCCCACCCAGGAGCAGCACGAGCGGAGCAGCTCTGCAGGGGGTGGCGGGTGGGAACATCCCCACGGGCACAGCAGAGCCCGCTCAGTGGCACCGACAGGTCCAGCAAAGCCACAAAGCAATAAGCAGCTCCACGAGCAACCTGGAAAGGCATCGGCAAGCAGGATTCAGGTCTGAGCAAAGAGCTGCCCACAACAGGCAAAAAGACTTGTGCAAGGAGCAGGGTCGGCCCTAAATGTGGCTCCAGGGCCAGTGGGTGGGTGTGGGGGCGGGGGTCCCTGGTGATCCTGATCAGGGTAACGAAGCCCCCAACAGCAGAGAAGAGCAGCATTGGTCTGTGTTGCTTTTATGGAAGTTTTGACCCTTAATTTGAGACAAAAACTGGAAAAAAAAAATGAACAAAATCCTCTTTTTTTATGATGAAGCAGAGTACTTAAATATCCTCAAATATTTACTGTCTTTATCATCTTTAATATAATTTCTTGTTTCTAAACATTTTCATACTTGATAATTCTCTTAAAGAAATATCCATAGTTTCTACAAAATACCCTGACAGCACCCATTTTACAAAAGCAGCTGGAAGAAGAAACAGCCGCTCTATTAACCCAAACTAGTTTTTATCTCTCGGTTACATCTGTCTGCCCCTGCCAAGTGGTGCCATAAATACCGAGTGCGTCTCTTAGGACCCCCAGTACAGTTCCGTTACCTGGCACCTCTCCGTAAGTCCTTCTCCACAACGCACCTCCCTAGTGCCACCTTTTTGTTTTACCCATGAGGGCTGAGCAGGAGCAGGAGGCGCTTTCTGAGCGCGGCTGAGGTGAGCAGCAGTTTCAAAATGTCACGGGAAGCGTTAGGATGGATTTGTCAGACACAAATGATGAGCTCTCCAGACACTTCACCAAACGCGGAGTGTGTATCAGGACTACAAGTGATGTGTATCAGGACTACAAGGGACCATCCTACCCAGACCGTTCCCATACAGAAAGGAATGGGTTACTGTGAAAGCCAGGTTTGCAAATTCAAAGGAAGAAAGAGCAAAATCATACTTGTGGGAATGACAAAGATCATCTTAATGAATGGGACTCTCACTTGGCTCCGTTCTTGCCGCAGTCCTCTGGGTCACATGCGGTTCTCCGTGCATAATGGAAGAGTCAGCACCTTCTCTCTTGCTCCGAGACGATACAGTAAATTTAACCATCTGCTACGTTTTATTAGAGCTCGGAGGAAAGGGAGCAGCAACAGGAAGAATATCCCGGCAATTGATTGTGCATCTTACGTATTAGACAAATAAAGGTTTGCATGTGTTAGCAGAGCAGTCTGGTTCTTTTTCTCCTGATTAATGCCGATGATACTGTTCTCCAAACTCTGGAAAATTTTGCAGTAAGATCTGAATGGTGTCATGACAAACTTACTCATGGAAAACAAGTGGAGAGCTGATGGTGAGAACTGTGCCAGCATAATGACTAAATAGACCAGCTAACTGATACTCTAACAAAATTCTGACAGTGTGCCTCAGGAGTATACTCCATGATTCTTGCTCAAACTTTCTCAAAATTTCCCTTTCGCTGTGAATTAGAATCGAAACAACCTGAAAATGAGAAATCAAAATATTTGAAGGCACTGAACGTATCTTGCACTTGTCCTGGAGGAATATCTGTTATTCTATTTGCATTTCTCCTGGCTGCGGTCTGTGCTCCAGCCAGGGATGTTCATCACTGCAGAGGAGGCACGTGGGACCTTGAACTGGTTTCAAGCTCTGAGATCCCACATACCTGAACTATAGGCATTTCTCCCCCAGTTTAGTCAATAAGGGTAAGGGAAATATTGTGATTTTCAATATGCATTTTAATATACATTTTAAACACCCATTAACCCTAATGGGAATTCAGATTTCCAAGTACTCATTCTGCAGCCAATACACGTCAGTATTGGAGCAAAGATAATTTGAAAAGTGCCGGTATCCCGTGCTGACACATTGCATCATTGACTCCCCACGTGAAGCCATACTGGACGTCCATAAAGTATCTTCTACTGATGCACAGCATACACACACATCTGTTGTGCTTCAGCCATTTACCTGCCGCCAGCTCTCCGGCCAGCCCCAGCACTGCCACTGGCAAGTTCTTTCTCCCTTCCTTCCACTTGGTATTTTAAAACTCAGTTTCTCTGTTTTAAACAGTTGCCCAACATTAGTTAGAAATCATCAGCTTTTATTTTTCTGTTCCAGCACGGCTTTTTTTTTATTATTTTTCATTTCCTGTTTACAGTCACAACCTTAACATCTATTTAAACGCAGCTACATCCTGCTACCAGGAATAATTGAGTGGCTGATGATTTTAGGTACTCAGCAATTTACTGATGCGGAGCACACAGTATCTCAGCATACCTTCTGCTTGGATCTCACGGTTTCGCTGCAGAGCAAAGAGAGTTAGGAGTATTTGATCTAGCAAGCACATGTTTTATTAAATTATTGGCATTCTGCAGATTTCCATGGGGTAGCCATGACTTACATTGCTTATCATTTCCTTTGGCTAAATTGCCTCATTCCATGTTTGACCATGTACAAAAACAAAGTGCATGCTATGTTTACAGCAGAGACCGGTACCATTTTAATTCAAATATATTAAATTTCCTGTATGGCATTTGCAAATCTTTATTCCGTATTTTTTTAGTCAATGAATTTATTAATGCAGTATTAAATTAATTATTAATATTAACTGCAAAATTTGCATTGTAATAATGATATAAAGAAATGTCTTTCATACTCAGAATAAAATCTCATGTTTTCAGGGTTTTTTGTTTGCTTTGTTGGGGTTTTTTTTGCAAGGACTTTGTAACACAAAACAGGTATGAGGGAGAACTCGCACCAGGGAGAGGTTTAAATACGCCTTATGCTACTGATATAGAAAAACATAGACAACTTAACCAGAGCTGCTAGGCACTCAGCATACATGAACAAAATTATACCGGTGCTGCTGAGGCGTTCAAGGGAGGGGACGCCCAGAGAGCCGCCACCTCCCCGCGGGAGCGCAAAGCCCGGGCGGTTTGTGTGCTGCCTCGCTCCGAGCCCTGGAGAGAGGCAGGAGCTGCAGCCCAGCAGCTCCCACACTGCCCAGGGCTCTCTGTTCCCTCTTCCGTCTGTAAAACAACCCCTTAGTCCAACAAACAACATTTTATTTTTGTAAAGGTCATTCTTTTGTACAGAGGGTGAAACTGCACAAGATGCTCATCTTACCAGGGCACCAGCCCTTTCTCCCAAATTTCTACCCCGCTGCCCCAGACGTGGAACCCCAACACGTGGCAGGTTTCCACACATGCCCACAACCTGCTGGAAGCCGCCCGTCCCTGGTCCTGCAGGCACGCTGCCCGCGGGGCCGCTGCCTCCCGCCCGCGCCACGCGGGGATGCCGGCGGCGAGGGGCTGCTCGGATGCTGCTCAGCGCTGGCGAGCGGGGTATTTTGGTGTAAAATACAGCCTTAGGAACGGGCTACTGGCGCTGCCGGTTCCCGGCAGGCAGCAGGCGGTTTGCTGAGAGGAGGACCCGGCCAGCGTGCAGACTGCTCTGCTGCACGGGCACACGCACAGTCGGACCTTTAATAGTAGGAAAACCGGCAGCAAACCCAGTTGCCCAGGACATCGCTGGGAGGACGTTTGCTTTTACTTGTACAGAAAAGAACCTAGCCCCAAAAAGCAATCAGCCCCCGTTCCCACGGCTTTGAAAAGCTGAGGCTCCTGACTTTTCTCTTTTTATTTCCCTGATGCTCTCAGCGCACCGCACTCAATCCCTGCGTTAAAGCAGCAATGTTGCTCTTTTCTTGCTATTCAATTAGACACGTGGGCAGAATTTCAGAGACTTCACGAACGTATGTGCCTTTCTGTTTTCCTAAGAAAAGGCATAGGCACACGCATGCGCTCTTCTGCTGATTTTATGGCCCACTCGGCAGCTGTTGCAGCTCCAAAAGCTGTGGGCACCCAACAGTTGCACACATCTGCACATTCGCCATCACCACGTGCTTGGACAATTTGTTCTACTGTACATGCTCCGTTTCTGAATTTTAAGGTGTGGGGTTTTTAAAGCTAAAGAATAAAGCAAAACCAAGAAGCAGGTAATGCCTGAAAAGGTAGAAAAAAAAGGAAATAGGTGAAATTCTGTTTTGAACTAAGGTGAGTCACCCCAATGATGTCATGGGAAAGGAGTTTGGGAGGAGGCAGGCTTGTGGGTGGCGTTTACACCTATCAATGGCCAAAAGTCAGTTCAGCCAGTGAACAGGAATGCCAAGGGTTACAATGATAGCAGCGTTGCTGCATTGGGTGACCTCCAGCTACTCAGCATACGACACGTTTATTAAGGGTTGTTGGCCTGGGGTAGTTAATGTTCAGAAACAGCAGAGGTGCAGAGGCCCTTACAGGACTTTCTGTGACCGAGACAAGGTGACATTTCTGGGTACCCCATGGCCATGGCCTCCTCACAATGCAGGATCCCGCTTAGCACTGTCCAGTCTGCCCAGCCAGCAAATCTGGGACTGGTCAAGATGGATTTAAATGAGCTACTTTATTTCTGTGGCAGTGAGTGCCGGATTTTTTCACCTTGATAGTTGTTTGTGACACCATCTGATTTGGGGGGTATTACTGTACACAGCCAGCTTCAGCACCCTTCAGCCCTCGCCTGTCACTGGCAGGAGGACATGAAGCTCCTCCAGATGACACTGCCAAACATCTCAGGCTCCTTCCCTGAGTCACCCTCAAGAAGCCTCTCCCCCTCAACATCCCAGGGAGATGGACAAAGCACTCAGGTACTTTTTCTACTTTCAATAACCAATGACAAACTTCTGATATTCTTGACAGAGTCTTGAAACCTTGTCTTTCCACAATGGGTTGCTACCTGCTGGGCAGAAACAGTGGATTTAATGTAACCTCAGCAGGACGCCAGCAATGAACACAGACTTACACCATTGCTGAATTTGGCCCTGTAGTGCCTGGGGTGGAATGATGACCACCACATCTCTAGGTACATCCTCTTTTTTTTTTTCCTCATTATGAAATAAGTGCACCACAAGACGTTTTAATTGACCTGATGTTCTTGATGTGCAGGAGTGGTAAACCAGTGAGGGCATTTATTATCCCACACAGCGGGCTTGTGGTGCAGGAGCCAAACAGGACAGCTGAATCCTTTCCTTGGGGGGTTAATTACCCATTATCCCAAATGTTGCTTCACTTAGATACTCCTGCACCCGGTGCTTCCTTCCTTTGCCAACGCAGGGGAAAGAGGAACGTTGCGGAGGCCTTTTCCCCTCCCCGTAACAGCTGCCAGAGGCTGGTGAGAGATTGCTCCTCCTACCCCATTTCTACTGCCCCCCCCTCCAAACACTCTGATTTTAACCTTCTTTTAATTCTCAGACCCCTGAACAATTTCCAGAGGGGGTGTAACTGTGAACACAGTGACCTTAATGCCTTTTGGGGAGCCCTGGAGAGGCAGCTGAGGACACCCCAGAGCCCCATAGCGTGGGTTGGAGTTTCTGCCAGCGTCGGACTATTCTCAGCATCAGCAGTTTCCAGGCTTCACCCCTGCGATTCATCACCGGAGGCACTCAGAGCTGTGCCGCCTGTAGCAGGGGAGAACACCCCCACGGCAGCGACGTTAGCACATGTGTGCAGCCCTGTCTCATTGTGGCTACGCTGCCGTCAGCACCCACGCTTCCTCAGCCACCTAATATACACCACGGAGCTTCAGCCTGCTTCTGAGAGAGAGATGGATCAGGATGCTCACGCCTTCATCGCATGCTCCTCCTCCTGTGACTGAGGAGCATCGCCTTCAAGAGCACAGACCGGGTGCTGAGGTGTTGCCAGGTCACTCACTGCTTGCGGTGGCTGTGCAGGACAGACTGAAGACAGGGCGCTGCGATGTCCCCTGCAGCCCTCGAGCTTTCAGACCGTCCCCCTGGGGAGCCCTGGCCCCGAAGCAGCCCTTTCTCCACGGCTGGATTCTTTTCAGCCAGGGCAATCCCAGCAGCGAAACCCAACTGAAATGAACTCCATAGGATTTGCTCAGGGCCGATTCTATTTGTTGAAAATAATGACCAAAAGTATAAAGAACAGATGTGTGCACAGTGCATTCAGGATAGAAAATACAGCACATTCCTGTCTCCCCCGCATCAGGTGGGGAGGATTAAAGACTCATCAGGAATGGCACAAATACGAATAGAGCCAGAGATGTTTTATATGCAGCACAGCTTCAGCTGCCAGCCCAGCGTTTCCTTAGGGTGCTTCCCTGATGGAATGAATTCTATCTTCGATCTATACTGTGAGGGGAGAAAATGGATATTTAAGTTATCAGTGTGTTGCTGTGGACTTTCATACCTGAACTGGTAAAAGAATCCGAAGAACTCGATGTTCTCGTCCCCGCAGCTTTCAGCGCACGTTAAGGCAATACGGCCAATTCTCTGCCACGCAGCCCCTGCCTCCGCAACCTGCGTTACAGTGCCCGGCGTCATCGCAGGGCCGGGGAACCGTGAGTGGTCCTCAGCAAGCCTGGGCAGAAGATGTTCATTGGTGATGGACTTGTGCAAAGTCACGACTGAGCAAGTGCACCGGAGAGGCCTCTGGCAGCAGTTCCCATCACCAGGAGGCTGCACTGCATTTTAAATGATTAGTCTCTGCAAAATCTATGTGTGTTGGGAAAGGGGGGATAAAATACACCCATTAAATCGCAGCCTTTCAAAATATGATGTCACAACAAGTCACATCCTATTAGAGGAATCAGAAGATAAATGTTTGCTGTGGGCTGGGGAAAGAAGCCAGGAAGAAAATAAAGCTTTCCGCCCAGTGTGTAAATTGTAAAAGATGACTTCTCGTGCTGCCCTGCTTCTGCCAAAGAAAAAAATTCTTTCCTAACTAAGAGAAATACAGCAGGAGACAAATATCACAAAAACAGGGACAGGAGCTAAGGCTTTCCACCAGAGCATGTCAGTTATTTCCAGAGGCGGTTCTGGCTTGGTTTGGTTTCGTGCCATACAGTCTGCAGACCAGGGCTTTGCTTTAATCCAAGCGAGTTCATCCAAACCCAGGGCAAAAGGTTCGTATCTCAGGCTCCGGTTTCAAACATGACAGAGATAAGAAGCTGTTGTTTGAGAAAGGGGGAATTTGGGCTCGGAGATAACATTAATGAAGTCTCCTGTTTACACCAGGATGTGCTACTCAAGCTAAAGTTTCACTCCAAGTTCTGAAGGTGCCAGGAGCGCGGGGAGCGCTCCCCAAGCACGGCGCCCGCAGCAGCGTCTTGGGAAATGGACTTTTTTTGATACCGTGAACTTTTGCACATTTCTGTATAAAAGATGGGTCTGGTGAAACTGATGTGTTATGACAGAGCTCGCTCTTTTTATTCTTACATATCAGATTAAAAGATGCATTGTAGGAATTCCACATTTCTGTCATGTCTTCGCTGTGTCCTGCTTTCCACAGATTTATATTGCTCGGGGGAGAGGGGCAGCTGTAATCCTGCCCGCCTGGCCACCATTGACAAAGACAATGAAAGCACTCCGGGCTCAAAAGACAATGGTTATTTAATTAAAGCAAGAGGAAAACTCCCTTTCTTGCGGTAGCTTGCAGCCAGATGGGCTCCAACATCGTATCTGTCTTCATTCCTTAAGTCATCTTCTGGAGAGGGGGTAAGCAAGGTGGAACAAAGAGTTTTACACTATTGGCACAGAGCTGGCAGGGACCAGTGTCCCAGGACCGGTGTCCTGTGGGTGAGTTGTCGGGTGGGAGCTCTGCAGCACCTACCTTTGCCCACACGGATCTCTTGGGTGTCCAGCAAAAGGTGAATTCATATCTCAGCCTTCCCCTCTGCTCGTCATGAAGTTTGTAGGAAGTTGATGATCTCCTAAACCATGATCACCGTCTAAACTCCAATGCAGATTACAGTCAGTATGTTTGAACAGCACGGTGCTCCGTTCTGAAAAGTCTTTTATTTTGGTATAAAAGAGTGCCAAGATATTTTAAAAATATCTCTTCTAAGTTGGGAGTCAATCGGACGTGTCCTTAGAAGCTGGCTCCTGGAGCCGTTGCTGCATAGCCTCAGACGAGGGTTTGCTGGAGACACATATTAATGGCTTTAAAATGAACTTTCAGCAAACAGTGCCTTGGGAGCACCCCTTTAGCCTGTACTTCAGAAACATTTTGAAATTAAATATAGCAAAACAGACAGCTAGAAAAATAGACCATATTAATACTAATAAAAACCCTAATAGACAACAGACTGCAAGGCCATTAAAATTCTAGTCATGGCCAGGAGAGCAGACTGCAAACTTTGGAGACAACAACAAAGAAAAAGCAACTAACAGCAATTTTGAAGAGAATCTAACGTGATTGTAAGACCATCAACTGGTTCTGCCTTCGTTGTTGTTAATAGATTCTGTTGTGACCCCCTGCCCAGCAGAAATATAACATCATGAAAGGCAAGGCATATAAATCAGCAATCAACCCTTTCTTCTTCTCGACACATCAGTAACAGCTAAATGAAATGAAGATCTGGGATGCTCCCCTGAGCTAGTTCTACACTGCTTAAATTGCATCGTAATCTACCGTATTTATAATGCAAGCAACTTCAATGGATTAGGTTCTTTGAAATTCAGTGCAATTTTGTAAAACAAAGTAATTATTAAGCCAGCACTTTCCAAAGGGCTATTGAGGCCGCAGCTTACTACAGTGACAAAAGCGTCTGATTCCATTCAAGTTTGAATCTCTGCATCGGTATCAGTACATCATAAATACTTTTCTCCCTCTTTCTGATGGTGGGCACCCACACAGCGCTTTGATCTGAAGTCTCTTTTCATACAACGGATCTGTCACTGTGTTCTGTAGAAAATTCTTGTGGTATGGGGGAAAAAAATGGAAAGAATGATGAAAATGCCAATATTTTAGGTGAAAATAGATGTTTGCGTACTTTACACCTCATTATGCACTTCAGATACCTCCATAGGCGTTCGTTACGTACTCAGCTGATTGCTCACCAAAGGACAACTTAAAAAGGCGTTTCAGCAGGACCCTGCCAGGTGCCAGTAGGAGACAAAGAAAAAATCTAGCTAGAAGTTCTGATTCTTATGGTTTGTGAAAATTGACAGCACATGGTGGGAAAACAAGTCATTTTGCAATAATGCAGCTGGAAAACTCCACTAAGTATCATCAGGGTAAGAAAAAACACCTCCTTGCTTTCCTTCACTCAGAGGTAACTGATTAATTCTTTATTTTCAGGAAATCTGTTCGCGTTGTCAGTCTAGTTCGTGTTTTTAACAGATGTGTGGCATTGCATATTGGCCAGCTGCCCACCTCTGAGACTGACTTGTTCTCTGGGAAGTTCCCAGTTTGCTAGCAAAGGGTAGCAACTCAGTTCTGAGAGGTTATTATAAAATAAGACAATTCTTTCTGCTCTTGGACTTAGTGCTCTTCAGAATGTGTGGAGAGACATCTTTCTGCTACTTTTCACAGGAGACCATGGGTTGTTAAGTTCCAGATGAAGGGATGGCATGAAGGACAGGAAGCAGTGCTCTCCCACCGCTGCCGAAGCCATAGCGGGTGGGCGAGATGCCTGTCGTTGGGTACCAGCTCCCAATTCCACCCTCGCCTGCCTCAGGGCAATGACTTCCCTATGGAAGCGAGCTAGCCAAAACTGAGAATGGCAAGCAAAGGAGCGCCTTTTGGAGGGTCTGATCTGCTAGGATTCAGACTTTGCTTTGCAAACTGTGATGACAGTGCTCCCTCCCTACGGCAGATGCTGAAAGTGAGAGTTCACCGAAAAATCCTGAAGCTCAGACACTGCCAAGGCTGGCAGATCTCGCTATCGAGGTAGTCATTTAAATGTTAATGCTATGTGGTTCACCTACTTTTATCCCATCTCTCTTCACCCTAATCAGAGTTTGGCACTTAGACAATAAAGTGCTTCCAGCTCCAGCTGATGATTCCCTTTTTTGAGGGCATCAGGAGAGTTATCAAAGAAATGTTCCCTCACACAAAGAGCCAAAACAAGCGGAGTTCAAATGTGTTGCAATGTCAAAAAGTATGTTCTGCCTCATTCAGCAGCAAGAGAGCTCACTCCTGCCTGTACAGGAAAGCCAGCACAATTATCTGTACGAGTAATTCTCCAACTTCATTGACTCAGGCTTTTCACAAAGGAAAAATAAAAGCACGTAAATCTGATAACAAACTGCTGCGTCTGGAAGGAGAAGGGCTCTTTAATTCCCGTCAAGGTGTTTTCACTGAACCACTGTAAGAATGCACCTTGGTGCGCTGTGTCAGAGACAGCATTATTTGGGATCGTTGATGAGAAACTGCTCATCAGCTTGTTCGTAAGCTGCAAAACCGATGAAAAATAAAATGCAAGAAAACAAATTGTAAAACAATGATCGTTCAGGTCTTCTTGCAGTTAAAACTAACAAATTCCATCCTGCTAAATGATTCCCTCCTAATGACATTCATTAGAAAGTGCTTTGAGTCAGGTTATTCTCTATAGTGAGGGGGAAATCAAGGAGATGTCACAGTTTAGGAAGGCAGAAAAGGAACTGTGCGATCTACAGAAAATTGCACGGACAACAGGGACAGGGTCTAAGCCTCCCACACACTGCCTGTGCATTTCAGCCCCTGGCTTTCTCTCCCAGCCACTGTCTGCTGGTTTGCATGGTATTTCCCTGCTCACAGAAGCAGCAGCCAGATTTCCTACCCTGCACACATTTGTTCAGCAAAACCGCGCTTGATCCAACTTAGGGCAAGCCAGAAGTTGATTTAGCCTGCAGCTGCTTCTAATAACTCCAAGCAGTCAAAGAGCAGAGGTCACACATAGGTGGTAGGTACTGACAGATGCGTCCAAAGGATCCATACGGCACCTCCACTGGAGAGCCACCGTAGTAGTAGCTAAAACAAACAACAACAAAAAAAAAACTTGTTCATATTTTACTACCATAAAACTACCTGTCTCCAGGTTCTTGTATTGTCTTAAATACAAGTTTCAGTCCTTGATTACATCCAGTTTTCTTAGATGTGTTTTGAATGATGTCTGACCAGTCTGGTTTTGTTTTCTCTTTCATTTGCAATAGGCTTGGAAGAGATATTGCTCCTGGGAAGAGAAGTAGCATCCCAGCTCAACTCTGGAAATCAATACAATTAGAGGATGCTCTAAATCTACTTTTCCCTGAAAAGTGGGGGTTGTCTTTTGAGTTCTAAATTGGCAGAACCTTCCCACATTTTGTAAAGCAGGTGGAACCACATCTGCAAGTACCTTCTGGATAGCAGGGTTTGTATTCTTGGCTCACGGGGTAGACAAAGGAACATGTGTCAAAAGCAGGAGGAGCACTCACAGCCTTTCATGGATAATGATGCATCAGTCCTGACTCTTCTCATAAAGCCAAAAAGCTATCATTATTCTTCAGAATCCCCGAACTCTAATCAAACAAATTGACTAGCACAGAAACATAATCAAGTAATATACAAAGATTTGTTACCAGCCTACTAGGAGATTCAAACAGATTAAAAATAGCACTGTGAGCCTTCCTCTCCCAGATTTTCCTTCTTTATTTCAGCTGGGCTTGGATTTCTTGACGCATTTTATGTGTTACAGACCTAACGTTTGCATTGACGTTAGCCGTGACAGCCGGTAATAATGCCATTGTCATTCGATGCTGAGTTCCTGCAATCCCAAGAGTGCTAATAAATGGTTTCCTGATCCAAGCCCAGCAATATCAATGGAAAGAATTCCTGCCACCTTCCGTGGCTCAGTTGTTCACTTTCCCAGTTTAAGTTTGAATTAAGAGGTGACTATTGCAAACAACACAAACATCACCTGGGCTCGCTCAAATGTCAGCTTTTATTTCGGGCTGTGTAGCTCAAGGAGGGAGCCTGGAGGAACCCTGACACTGAAGGCAACCTTTTCCTATATAATCTGCTATGTGCTCTTACTGAAATAATGGCTCCTCAGGAAACCAACACGCTGTCACAGGAGGTTGCCCAGGGGAAAGAAGACACACAAAAGAGAGAAACAATCTTCTGCAAATGCACCTACTTACTGGGTTCTTAATTCCAGTCTGCTTACAGGCAACAAGTTTTTCCAGCCAAACTCTCCCTTGCTGACATGAAGTCTTTGCCAACATCAAGCAGCACCAGCATGACTGGTTAGAAATTAATGAACTTGTTTGGCAAAAATAAAGTGAAAGTTAAAATCTGAAAAGTAAAACTCAATTCCAAGAGTTCTTTTGATACTGAACCAGACGAGAAGATTTTCAGTGTCAAAATCTGCGCATGACTTTTCATGCCTGCCTTCCCTTTGCTTCACTTCTGATTCGGGCAGGGCTTCACACCACAACTCGATGACCTTCATACGCCAGCACAGCTTAGCACTGATGCCAAAAGTCTTCCCTGCCTCTGCTTTGCCCCTCTCTGTGCCAGCAGCCCCAGAGTGAAGACAACCTGGGAACTAATTCAAGTTAAACAGACCTAACAGAAAGCTCTACCCAAACAAAACGTTCCCCAAACCCAAGTGCCATTTTAAGCAGATCAGTTTTCTGCTTGAGGGGAACTAGCTCTCACTGTGCCAGAACAAATTTCTAAAGACAAAGATCTAAATCAAGGCACAGCTCTTTTTTTTTTTTCCTCCTTCTTCTTTTTTTCCACCACCCAAATGAATATGGTTTGGAAATTATATGTAGTTGATATCCTGCAGCATATCAGCATCTTAGGAGCCTGGTTATGATGGAAAGCTGAGCTTTAGGTACCTGGGCTGCCCTATGGGAAAAGCTTTTGTTCAGTTCAGTTGGTGCCAGATCAAGCACTAGTGGCCAAGTGGTGGATTTCAATGTCACAAATCACAGTTCTTCAATAAACCCTACTTCTGGCCTTAAAACCATTGACTAAATAGAACATAACATCTGGGTCTGTGTAAAGCCATGGGGGTTTTTTTAGGTTTTTAGTCATCAGCTCTAAGGATCAGGCCCATGTGAACAGGCGTATTCTATTTTTCTTTCTAGCAGGTCAGTCGGACAGCTGCACACACAAGCAAAATATATTCTTATGTCCTGGGGAACCACACAGTGTCAACCTGTGCACCTGGTTCGGCTACAAATGAAGACACATTTCAACAGGGCAAGGGAAAAAATAAAACAAAAGCAATCAGAGGGGTCAAATCTTCCAAGATAATTAAACTCGAATTAAACATTCTGTTCTCACTTTGAACACAGATCACACGATTTAAGCAATTTTCCACAAGGATTTGGTAGTCACGTGTGGCAAAGGAAAAGCAACTTTCGATTGATTTTATTTCAGTCTGTAAGCAAATAAATTGAATAATACATGGGATAAACAAATGCTAGAAATAACAAACACCCCCTCACCCCAAACAAAGCTAAATGGAATTTTTAATTTTTATATTGCTGCTCTAGGTGGACCCGGGTCTTGGATCGATCCTTATTGGCTCACTGCAAAAGGTCAGGAAAGGTCTCCCACAGAATCATTTTTTTCTTGCAAATATTTGCTACCTTTCTGGGTAATGAAAAGGATAGATGTGCTAGAGACCTACCATTGCTTTCAGGAAGGAAAATGACTCAACCCCTCTTAAACGCACACATTCTACTTTTCCTTTGGTTTGATACTGCAAATGCCTTTGGTAAACACTCCAGATGGCTCAAGAAGAAAGGGAAGAAAATAGTAAGAATGTGCAGTTAGCCCAGGTCACAGTATGTCATTTGACAGTCCTTCTAGTAAAACATCTCTGCCTGACATCACTTTTCCAACCACAGGAATGTCGCTTGTGTTTTGGAGGAACCACCCATGTGTGCGAGCCCAGCCCACTCCCCAGTGAGGATGTCTTTGGATAGAGGAGAGGGAGAGGGTTTTTTCTGAGAATTTCCACTGAGTCTGTGTCCAAAGAGGAATCGGGTACCTCAGTGCCCTTCCAGCCCCACGTCAACGACCACTGGTCGTCTCTTGGGAAGGATCAGCCTCTGCTTGGATCCTTTTGGCTTGCGTTGTGAGCTGCAGGGTCTCTGCAAGGCAGCTGATAGCTGGAGGCTGCAAGCGATGGACTGAGCCAGTGGGTTACCGCAGCTCATCTCCACACAGCAGGGCTGTGTGACACCCTCCTGTTTGTGGGCTGCCATGGTTGCAAGGTGCGGTGGCATCTGGAGAGACCACAGACTTGTTTTTTCCAATCCAGCTCTTCACCTGGCTTAAGGAAAGATGTCATTTTGCTCAGGCTTTATGTGGACATCACCCATCATAGCCACTCTTGTTCCTCCTTGGTGCCTATGTCCAGCGGCATTCCAGTATCTGAATACACAGAGCTCGTTTATGCCTGCCCCAATACATAAAAAGGCACATGAAAGTCTGGCCTCATCTTCATTTTGAGGCAAATACCTGAAGAAAAGGGCAGGTAACTCAAGGGCACCAAGGGGACACCAGAGCTCCCGAGCTGCTCCAGCTGCAAGAGGTCCTTCCAACTCCTTAACTTTCACAGCTGGCAGAGGAGCTATAAATCTCATTTTGCTAGCTTTTCCCTCCCTGCACTGCAGAACAACATTCCTGTGTTTCATTTGTGCTAAACGTAGGTATATTTTCATTTTACTAAATGTGCCAAAAATAGAGATCATACATCATTAATACTGCCTGGCTTTCAGCTGAGTCATTACACATTTATGGGGAAATAAGTATTTATGCAACTATTTACTTCAGTTTTATGGACAATATATTCCAAAAGGATGCATTGCCTTCAGCACAAAGGGTTTTCTATATCATTTGGTCGGTATGCAGTTTATCTCATTATGTAAAATTAAGCACTCTTTGTTCAGTCAAGAAAGATACAATACATTATATTAGCAAGCGAATTTCTCCTGGTCATTTTGTAATGTCTTTTACCCAATGATCTCCAAATTACAGACAATATCTGATTAGAAGCTATAATTTCATACAAGCGTGATTTCATACAATACACATAAACAGCATGTCCACCTCTGTGGTGATGACAGATTTTTTTAAGATCACAGCAGAATATAAAAATACAGGACAGGACGTTAGGGAAAGTTAACCTAGAAAATTGAGAGACAAAATTCAGGCAGTTGCCAGAGTTTAAGTGTGGCTGGGGTGCAATTTTCTTTAAAAAAAATACCAAATGCGTCTTAACGAGCACAGGTAATTAAGAGTCTCCTTTTTTTATGTGTCCTTTAAAATATAATTTGTCCAATAGGACCAGAGGTCATCTTCACACTATTTTATGTGGTCCTCACTGTATTGTTTCTGAAACCGGCAGGACTCTGTGACCTAACGTCTGGGAGCTGGAATAATTTAATAAAAAACCACCAAGCAAACAAATGAGCCCCCTCCCTTCAGGCGAGCCTCAGCGCCTGCCTCTCTCCATCCCCCCGACCGAGTCCTGCACCGCGCCAACTCAGACTCCTTCGGCGAGATGCGGCGGGAGCTGGAAGCAGAGGGTCGGGGCTCGTTTACAGGCTTTGGTTTCTCACACTGATGTAGGAGGCAGGAGAAATCTGTGCAAATCCAGTTGTTCGCCAGCTACGTCCACCATCCCACCCTTCCCCGTGCGAAACCCGCCAGGAAGGGGTTTGGCTGCGCCGGTGAAACAACAGCTCCAGCGAACTGCAGAGGGTGGGCTCGGACGGCTGCCCACCCCCCCAGTGCTGGTCATACGGTGAAAAAACAGCACCAGCAGCGCACGGGAAAGCATTTTGCCTACACATTTGTTGCTTTGACAAAGGGGACTTACAGTTCTCCAGAACAGTTACACTTTTATTGAGTTTCTGTAAGGTTTAGCCGTCCCGTTTATAAGGTTTAGATCCCGTTTAGAGCAACCCAAATATTTCGCTTTGTTTCTGTAGATACGTGAGGGAAGAGACGGAGCACACAGGCTCGATACGGAGGAGATGGTGGAAGCACCACAAGACAGACAAAGATAAAACATGTATGAGATATTTGACATAGGGTGTCCCTGCCCATGGTGGGGGGTTGGAACTAGATGATCCTTGTGGTCCCTTCCAACCCAAACCATTCTGTGATTCTATGACGTTGTCAGCTACACCGCCAGGTTGGTGGGAGAGGAGAGGAGAGCGGCCGGCGGTGGCGAGGCAGGGGAGCCGCAGCCCCCGTCCCTCGCTGCGGCAAGGCTGGCACCGCTGGCACCGGGGGCCCTCGGGAGATGGCGGGGAAGAACCCAGCCAAACACACCCCAACCTACTGGTTATTCCATTCAGTATGTTCCTCACATTCGTGTGGCTGGAAGAGCAGGAATTCATTTCAACAGAGAGAACATAACTTTTTTTAGAGGGCTTAGAGGAAGATGAACACCTCACACCTTTTATTTCTAAGAGTTCCAGCGTATTTAAAAGTCAGATAGCTGGGAAAATACTCGCCATCAAACCCAACCATCCTGACTGTCTCAGCACCTCCTTCCATTTTTTAGGCTTGTCAAGAAGTAGAACAATGTGTAGGCTAAATACTAAAGAGAAAGCCACTACAATAAACTTTTCCCCTGGCAAGTTTATTTGCTGGCATTTGTAAATCCACTGAGGAAGTGCAGTGCAATCAATACAGCGGAGGCCCAAGTTCTAATTAGAGCCTTCTGTTTGAAAATAGCTTTTCTTTAAACACTACGTGGCTAGTGGTAGTGATAGAATATTCCCTAAAAATAAGAAAATGGTTCATTAGTGTCCATGGAAACAGAAGATCAATCTGCCCTTGTGAAAGTTAATGAATACACAGAAATATCACATCATGACCCCTGATCTCAGTGCCTGAGGCAGCAGTATTATTATGCACTCACCAGAATTGCTCAGCAACAGGACTCAGATACAACTCTTATTGCATTAATTTTATCTGTGTGATTATTTAAATTAATGACATTCTGGCTGCAAGTCACAAACTTCAAGAGCTGTTCATCTGCTTAAATATTAATGATGCTTTTCCGCTGTAAGGTGTAAAAAGGGAAAGCAAAACTAAATACTAATAATTTCAAGAATAAATATTAACAGCAGTACAAGTATGAAAAATAAAGCTGTTTCACTCAGTCAAATGCTGAAACAACCCATTTAAACCGCTACCCTCCCTCCCTCAAGGAAAAAATTGCTTTGTTAAGTTTTGGTCAAGCAAAAAGCGTAAGAGATCCTTTATTTTAAAAAAAAAAAAAAAGTTTTGAAACATAATGAAAATACCTTGAGGTCCTGAGCGACTTTTGGCAAGGCCTCGTGTGCCTCCATCTCCCTCTATAAAATGGAAATGGAGAGGATGTCAGCCAACCCATTTCTCTCAGCAGCACAACGACTTATGGCAGTTACATGGCCCTCTCTGCTATTTCAGACAATGGCATTTGCATTCTGTTACCTGGAATGTCTAAGAAAAAGAAATGGAATTTTAAATCTTGATAATGATTGGGTTTTTTTCCCCTAACGTACTTGATTCCAAGATTAGCCTCTTAAAATCGTTACCCGCCGAGTCCTGCTGCAGCCTGGACTGTCCCCATCGACGCACTCTGCTATTACCAGTTTGCTGGTTCATTCCCGCTCTCCAGGTAGAACAACTTTTCTCAGCGTGGATTTGGGAAGCGGGGTACGCAGCTCTACGCCTTCTCTTCCGATCCTTTCTCCTTCTACCCCTAAAACATATTCTTCCACCCCCACAGCTGCGGCGTGCAGATGGGTCACTGCTCTGCCGTGGGATGAAGGGGCCCGGGGGGCGCGTGCAGCGTTTCTGTCCGGTCCGTCGGAGCAGCCGTCTGAGGAACTGCACAGCGTTCCTTGGAGCTGTGTGAATAGGAGGGGTTACACAGAGCCAAGGACCTGCTCGTTGGGGTGGCTTTGCAGAACACTCTTCTGCCTTTGAAAAAGTTATCTGGGAAGATCTGTGGACATTTGAGAAAGAACAAGGCTGACGGATATAAAAGGGCGTGCTGGACTTTGGAGGAGGAACTGAACTAGTCCATAAAAGTGTTATCCTTCTTTTTACATCCAGGACAAGCTCAAAACCCCCCTTGCGAAGTCCTGTTAGATCGGAGGGCCTGTGCGTAGGGCAGAGACTGGAGAAAAACAGCTCTCAAGGATTTGTCACACCCTGATCCTTGAATCCCCTGGTAACCCTGAGCCCCACAGCTCTACAAAAGGGTTTGCAGCATATTTTCTGAAGTACATCTCGGTGCGTAGCTAAGGTACCTGGAGGATTTCCACCCTCATTCTGCATCTGCCTTCACCGGCGTATCAGGTACTGCTGGCACACATGGCGGCATCACCATATCGGTGTCGAACATAGGCAGTCTGCTGTCCAAACAACCCAACCCCAAAGACCTTTCCCTCACCCTAAAGCCAGTAACCACAGGAGGAGCAAAGCCTCTCACGCCCTTCAGCTAACAGCCTCGCTAAGGCAGCAATGATGCAAAGTTAACAGAGTTACTCTGTTGGCACCACAAAGTTAAAAAAAAAAAAGAGCAGCAACTTCTTTATATCGTGTCATGAACACAACACAGAGTAATTCAAAGCAAAGTTACTTTTAGGCCTTTTTTCCATCCTTCACAGACAGTTTCACTAGAAAGAATAATATCGGAGCTAGCTGATTTAATGACCCTTCATTTAAAGGCCAAGGTTAGAGTGGGGGGTTTTGTCTTTTTTGTAATTGCACTGCTCAGCCACAGATAGTTTTACTGTATCAATCACTGCGTGAGTGAAAGGTGAATAAAAGCATTTACTGAACTGTCGTCTCCATGATAAAACAACAGATGCTGTCAGCTCTGAAGGGAATACATTAGCAGAAGTAAACCTGAAAGATAAAGACCTATTAGTCATAACATGCCTTTCAATCACTTATTTATGTTAGCAGTTCAACTTTATTTCAAAGAGAACATAATCCTTATTTACAATAAGTTAGGCTTATCTTTACACTGTGGTGTATCTTAAACAATGATGGCATACTGATTTTTTTTCCTTCAGAAACACATTTACCTTCACCACCCTCCTCGGTTTGCTTCCCTGAGAGCCACCTCCCCTCCGGTTCTGGTAGTACAACCCTTCCGGACGCAGAAACCCAACATCTTACATTTTCCCAGTGTTTTACTTCACAATCGATGATGTGTTTATCAAACTGACGTACAGACACTAAGCCCAAACCAGTTAGAAGGGATCTTGCTGCAGTGACCGGTTACTTCGGGACACTGCAACCGACAGAAAGGCTGAATCGACTCGGAAACATCGGCTCCTCCCGTATTCCTGCAGAGGCAGTCTGTTCAGTAGAGGAAGGCAAAGACATTATACAGCGCAACTCAAGAGCCAAACTGTGCCAACGTGCCAGCACCGCAGCAGGGCACGGCTTTGCCGTGGCTGAGCACGTTAGCTTGGGACCGGCCACCATACGGGGCTCCAGCTGAGACCTTAAGCAGAACAGAAGAAGTACTCCGGCTGTCTCGAAAGCGAAATGCTTTTATATTGCCTTGTGGCATTCAGTTGTTTTGCAGCAACATGGCCTTGCTGCTCCATGTTCCTCTCGTAATCACTACGACCCTCACACCCCGTGCTGAGGGCTGCTGTCTGGCCTCTCTGCTCCTTAGGTACTTACGTAGCCTTGCTTAGAAGCACTTGTCCCTATTGTATTTCTTTGATTTGTCCAGATCATTCTGTATCAGAATCTTCTGTTCCTGTGCCCTTCCTCCCCATTTCATAGATCTGCAGTTTTAATAAGCCCACTCCCTACTGCTCCACCCAAGGGATTAACCAGGGCTGGAACCAGACACAGAACCGCAGCCCGCCCTGGATATCCTCCCCCAGGACCAGCCGTTGGCGGCATCACTGCGTACAGCTCACTGTAACCCTGAGTACATACGGAAACCTGCTTTTAGTCATCATGTGGGTCATGGTCAACATCATGTCTCCCCAGTCTGCTTTGAAACTTCATCTCCAGAATTAAAAGGCAAGCCTAAGATACTTGCTATTTTTACTCAAACCTTAGCACCATTATCTCCGTCACGCGAGAAAACCAGCCTGTGCTATCTCACGCTCTACAAACACGAACAAATGTAGCTCGTTTTCCTACAAACCTCCTCTGGCCATTGCATTCTTTCGCTTTTCTTCTGGGATATCTGCTGAAAAATTACACATGCCCAGATAAACGCAATTATCATTAGAACTGTATCCTGCAGTTTTTCAATTACAAATATGCAGAGAGCACACTCCCCACTACTGCAATCAAACTAAGACCGAGTCCTTAAGCTCGTTAGGTGAGCAGGAACGAGAAGGTTAGACACAATCAGTCTGACTTGTAACCTGACAAGGCATTCTTACTCCGAGCTCGTTAACGAAGTGATTTAACTACACCTCACCAAGCGCGGCGCTTCGCTGCCGTTCAGGGTAACCACAGCTCTCCACCTACAGCCGCCAGGCAGCTCTGACCGCTTGGCACAGCACACGGCAGCCGGCCACGTTACTTTCGAGACGTCTGTCTGCTGCTGAGGTAAGATGCTGGTGCCAGTCTATGGAAGCGGTGCGTGACGTGGATGCTGTCACAAAACAGAAAAATCTGTTTTCTGCCACAAAATTCCTGCTGAATTTACCACTCTGTTTCGTAGGACACCCGGTGAGTGGGTGCGTGGCTTTAGATGTGGAGGGGGGCTCACAGCACACCACTGCCCCCCGTCCTCCCTTCCCGTGCCCCCAGTGGCTCCACCAGGGCTGTTCAGGGTGCTGACAGGAACAAAAAGCACCGTACCACGAATTAAGTGGGAATTCTTTTCTTTTTTTTTATTTCAAACAGTTACAGAGATGGAAATAAATACAGGAAACAGAAGATAGGGCGCTTTTAAAAGAAATCAATCATCTTCATCAGGCTTCAAACAGGAAAAATTGTATCCAATAGCTGCTTAAAACTGGCCACGTTTCAAAGGTCAGGGATTAGGCTGAACAGTAATGTAAATAACTAAAGATAAGCACTACAAGGAACCAGGGTGACACAGCTGACATCGGTGAACACACAGCTGTAAGAGACGAAATGGAACCACGCTACGACAGGGAAGTCTCATATTTACAACATACCTATCATACAAAAACATTTGGAAATATTTAGGGAGTGATTTCTTCTCTGTCCAGCTGTAAGATATAAAACACTGGAGGGTTTGTTGGTTTCGTCCCCCTCCCCAATATCTACAGAATAGTTTTAACTTGGCAAAGTTTAAAAAAAACTTTGTATTGCAAGTATTTTTCATCCAACCCGAACTCCTCCGTGTTTCCATCCTTGCTTACCGTCACCACTGTCATCCACCGGGGCAGTTTGTCAGAAGACAAAGAGTTTGTAAAGTTCTTTATAGTCCTTTATCGATGGTCTGACCTGTAGCTTGGAAAAGTGTCTGTGCGATGCAGCTTCACCGGGCTAGAAACATCTTCACCAAGGCAGATGCAAAAAAACCAGAACAACACTCAGTAAGACACAGGCACCTTATTCAGCACTTTATAAAGGACCAGGTGAACTACAGATTACAGCCTTCCAACTAAACCTGTCCCTGCTCAATCTGCTCCATCTCAAACACCTCCACTCAGATTTCCTTTCCCAGTTCCTTCAGAACAGAAAACTGTACAAAGCAAACTGATTTATAAAGAGTTCTAACTCTGCATTTTAAATTAAGAATGCACTTTGGCTCACAGTATCACAGCGTCCGTTCTTTGCTGTGCATTAGAAAAGAGGACCAGAGCCCTCAGAAACCGTAAGTTCCAACTTTGATGGAAGGAAGTTTTGGCATGCAGGGTTTCAGGTGCCTCTACAATTGAGCGAGTGAAATGCCGCTTCATACTTATGGAATAACAATTCTTTCATATTTCTTTTTCCAGTAGTAACTGAAGCATTGCAGGATTTTGGCAGCCTAAGGTAATTAGAGGTGCCCGGGATGCCGCTGCTGCCTGCCCCGACTGCTGCACGAGGCAAGGACTTCAGTGTCTTTCCTAACTACAGAGACTTTTACCCCATTCTATGACAACAATCTCCCAGGATCCTTTTTTTCCCCCAGTTTAACAAGCAAGCTATTTTTCTAAATATAAAACAAGTGGTTTGTACCCGTACAGTCTGTTTATCTTGTGTCAACTCAACGCCGAATTATTGTTTTAATAAAGCGCTCTGCAGCGAGGCGCAGTGAGCCCGACCCACCGATTGTGCCGGAGTGCTGCAAGCAGGCTGGTTCTCGTGTGCCACAGGCTGCCACCAGCAGGTCATCTTCCCATGCCCTAATTTATTGAACTGAGCAGGCATGCTAGTGCTGCTTTATTATCCAGCCCTCCTCTGGAACATTTGCCGGGTTTAGCGGGGGCTTTTTATGTGCTGCCTGCCCCCTCTAGTGTTGAAAAAAGGAAAGAGGAAAAATAGCAGATTTTTTGATTTGCTGAAGATCAGGGGACCAGAACGGGATATGGCTATATATTGTAGAGGCTAACCTCTACAATCTCCTGCTTTATTAAAAAAGGTAAAATAAATATCTGTCATTCATTGTTCCTTGAGAAACCCCTAGTATCTGAGAGGAGGGCAAAAAAGAAACAGAAAAGAAAAAAAACCCAAAAAAGCCTCTCTAAAAGTTTTTCCAAACCAGGATGTTTTAAAATATCTGCCCAGTGATTTCTGAATGCCTGATGTTGGTAAATGATATCTCCACATCACTACGGGAAAGCCCTGCCAGCTCCTGAGCTTTTCTGCTAAACACAGAAACCCGCGGGGATTTGGTAGCAGGGTGCCCCTCGGAGCAGCACACGCCAGCCCCGACCTGCAGGGATGTGAGCGAAGGACCCGCACCCCGGCGGCCAAGCTGAGCTGCGCTTTCTAACGCCCCTACAGGGAAGGAAACTGCTTCAGTCCATCTTATCATCCAAACGTTTAATGAAGCGCAGCCTTCATTCCCTATGTTGTGAACACAAAGTTACAGCAGGTATTGCCTCCTTCCATGTAATGGGCATTTAGTTTGTGTCCTGCTGGCTTTTCCGAGTACCACCCTGTTCCTCAACACCAGCTGCTGGACAAACACTAACTCAGCCAAATCCCCGTAGCTTGGAGTGGAAGAGGGTGTTTTGAAATACAAACGGGGTGTGGTTCGTTGGTTGGTTTGTAATTGGGGGAACGGCTGCAAGTTGCGCCAGGGGAGGTTCAGGTTGGAGATGAGGAGAAATTTCTTCTCAGAAAGGGTGGTCGGGCATTGGAACGGGTTGCCCAGGGAGGGGGTGGAGTCCTTGTCCCTGTGGGTGTTTAAGGAAAGGTTGGATGTGGTACTTAGGGACGTGGTTTAGTGGGTAATAGCTGGGGGGGGACAGCTGGACTGGATGATCCTGGAGGTCTCTTCCAACCTTAATGATTCAATGATTCTAATTCTAAAAACACACGGCTACAAAGCCGCTGACTTTGGGCCAGCTCCTCAGGGGTACTGGGCACCTGCAGCTCCCGCTCCGGAGGCGCCTCTGAGGAAGTGGCACAAAGGACATCAGGGCCTGCTAGGTGCTGCCATCCTCCCTGTCTCGGGAGACTGAAGGTCAGTTTTGAAGCCCCGCAGGGGCAGAGATAACGAGCGCTGCTCGTTAGCCACCCACCTCCCATCTCTGCGCGCCGTAACCACTAGATGTCCCTTGGTGACCACGGAGGAACAACAGCAGCGTGGGGAGCTTTTCGGGCAAGGAGCCTTGGGCTGACAGCAGGGAGGGGATGTGGAGAAGACATCTGCCCGTCTTCGGGCCTCGCTGCCGTGCACGGTGGCAGCGTTGCAGCTGTTTGAGCAGCAGTTTCCTAGAGCTACTTGTTGTGGCATTTCCTTTTACCTTCCCTAATTCAGCTGGTTTCGGGGATGCAGTTGTGTTGGTTGAACGTTAGCAAGTACACAACATGAATGATGAAGACAGCATCATTCTTAGCACGGGGCAGCCATCCAAGGGAGAGGGGAGCCAAAGGGTCATATGTCTGCCAAAAAGATCAGGTGCCACCAAAAGGGTTTGGCAGCAGGAAGGATTGGGCAGCCTTGATAACTGGCCATCCTGTAACAGTAATTTCCCCTTGCTGACCTAAAAACGGTCAGAAAACGTGAAATGAAGGATCCCTCTCCAATGGGAAGTAAGAGGAGCACCTCCCGACGACAAACCCCCTGTCCAGTTTTCCATCTTAAGGTGGGACGTGCCCTTCTCTCCATCAACCCAGCAGCAGTGGCAGCATCAGCTTTCAGTGCGATGGACACATACTGGAATGCTTCAACAATGTCGCGATCCGACGTGGGCGCTGCCTCTGCCCACCCCAGCCCCTTACCTTGCAGACCGTAGAGCTGGCCAGTGCTGTGCTGTCGCGTGATGTGCTGCCAGTAGGCACTGCGGGGCAAGGGCACCATGGTGCTGAGGGACACGGCTCGCTCACTCATTTTCATCTGAAGCTGCAAAGCAGTAATACGATGTGAAAGAGACAGTCTGAGCACAGCACAACCACTGGCTGCAAGAACCGCTACAGAAATAGCCAGCACGGCCGCTCCCCCTGCCCACTCGACACAAGCAGCAGCGACTGACTCGGGGGTTAGTCTCCACGGGCACACACCGCTCGGGTTAGCAGGCCATGCTGCCGTTGCACACCAAAGCTCACCGTGGTGCTCCCCTGGTCCCGGGCTAGTGCTGTGTCCCCTGAGGGGAGCTGTAACTCAAGCAGCTGAAACAGAAACCGGGGATCAGCAGAAGGTAGGAGAGTGCTGGTAGCTCCCCCTTCAGCAGCAAAGCCATCAGAGGGTCTTCCCAGCTAAGCAAGAGACTTCCCAAAGCTAAATACAGCCTCAGCACATTGAGAACCTGACTGGTGATGTTCCACATGGGTGAGGACAAGTTGTCCTTGCTAGCTTTGCAGCATTTTCTATTCATCTTCCCTCTCCTACAGCTGATGAACGTGCCAGCTGGATGGCACTGGAGTCAACAGGAGACAACTGCGTCCTTCTGCTAGATTCCCTGCATCTACAGGTATGCTGACAGGAGAGCCCATGGGCTGCAGTGAATTGCTAGAAGCCCCACCACACACCTTCCCCTCCACACAGGACCTTCAGCTACATTTTCTTACATAATTACAGCCTCTTGTACTGTACTTAACCCCAAAATACACAAGAATGCATCACTTTAAGGCACTTTTTTTCCATTAATTCAATAAGATGTATGTGCAAGCTGACAAAAATATTTGGATTTTATCATAAGCTTCACAGTACAGCTAACATTCTCCTCCCAACGCTCAGGAAAACATCAGTTCAAACATATCAAGGCTGCACTTAACTTTTCTAATTCATCAAGACAGCTTTTCATAAAAGAGTAAGTTTTACATTTTAGTTTCACAAAACCCGAGGCAAAAGAACCTTTTACAGGAAGATCAATATATTTTGGAGCAAAACCAAACAGGCAAAGCAAGCACAGAAAAGAGGTGAGGGCTGGTTGCATCCGAAGAGACCTGTTTCCAAGTCATTTAGAGATGCCATCTACCTTCAACCTCCTCTCTGTACGGTGGACACTGTGCCTGTGATGTGAGGGTAAAACAAACCCAAACCAAACCCAGACCAACTCCTGCTCTTAAACACCCACCTCCACATCAGCTGGATGTGAATCACCGCACCACGCAAGGTTCCACCCACCTCGTACAGTCTATTCATTACAGCTCCTGCACTAAAGCCCCGACACCCTTTGCAGTGCCACCACACACATCTCAGCACCATGGAAACAAATAACGATGGATCTTTTGCTGGGAATAAAAATCAGCAGAGCTTTACGAGGATGGCATTTCCCAGCTGGAGATACTTTCTTTGGTGGTTCCATTTATTGGTGGGCAGCAAGGTAAGGCAGTTTGAGCAACAGTTTGGCTGTTAGGAGGATTGCACAAAATCCAATTGGGTATCTTGGGAGAAAAAAAGAGACACAGCTAGAGAAAGATTACAGAAAGACACAGAAAAGGGCCGGAAGGGGTGTCCCTCCTGAACTCGATCAGCAGGGGAAAAAATCAAAAAACCCACAGCTGAAGACAAGAATTAGTACGTGATGTCCTGAATACACAGCATTTCATCAAAACACCTCGGAGGGCGACCAAAGGCAGCTTTAATGATGACTGATTTCATTCTCACAATTAACCTACTGTATCTCTGTGGCAACCAAAAGAGTACGAATAACTTGATAATGACCTGGCTCTACGCCGTGGAAGCGCCCAGCACCACACGCAGGTCAAAACCAGTCAAAATCGATATGCTGGAACACACGTGAGCAAAAGCTGCGAGCAGAGCGCCAGGCAGGACGTGCGACTCCACATATCATTAATACAACAAATAACTCGTTAACCGCAGGGCACCTAATCTGCAGCCTCCGAGAAGGACAATGCTGAAACCTGAAAGGAGATCAGGATCCCCAGAGCAGTCCAAAGGCAGCTCCCTGCACACGTGGCAGGGATCACGTCATGTCAAGGCATGCGTCAAGCAAAGAAGCCGCAGAGATGTGAGAAGTGGTGAGGGACGATGCAAAGCCAGCAGCTCCAGTGGCTACGAGGGATCCGCAGAGGAAGGGGATGGAGAAGCAGCACCCACAGCTGCTGGTGTCCAGTGCCGAGAGCAGCTGGGAGCCACTGGGCCACCTCTTGTCACCTGGACAAGAGAGGTACAGAGCTGTACTGAAGCGCTTTGCTGGGGCAAAGCACAGCTCTGGGTCGAACACGTGGTGTGGTCTGTTCCCAGGGAGGAAAGATGAAGCGTTTTCTTTCTTGGATCCCACCTTAACTATCAGCAAAACTTGCACTAGAGGCAAACCCGCTGTCTGCTAAAACAAACAAACCCCAAAGCCAAACAACCACAAAACCAAGCCAACCAAAAAACAAACAAAAAACCCCACCCAAACGCACACAGACCAACATTCTCCCAAACTGCATGGCTCCACAAGGAAAGAAAAGAAAGTTGATTGAAGGTGTGTGAGGTGTGGCTGATCTCCTCAGGTTGGACAATGCAGTTTTCAAGAATTTTGCAGAACAACTCACACTGAAGTAAACCTTCATCTTGGGATGCCCAGTTGGAGAATATTGTGGCTTTGAGGGAATTTTCTTCCCGGAGAAGCAAAGTCATGTAATCAATCAAAATCCATAAGAATAATAATTGTTTAAGAAACATCTGCTAAATTCATTCCAGCAAAACTGCAATGGCAAACCAATAAAACCAGCTTCAGAAATTAGAGGGAACTGCCATTTGGAATACTATCCACCTTACACTAATGCTGAATGTTCTTCTCGTATTCCAAAAGTTGGAGAGCACCATTCCCACTCTAAATTTTGAATCCCTGTGGAAATGGCCAGAGACAATAGCAGGCTCCAGCCTGGAGAGACGCACTCACACATCAGACGGATGTAGCGCAAAGCGCACACCCGAGTTGCCGAGAGGGGAGCAAGAGTCAGGGACGGCTGCCGGTAAACTGGCTGATAATGTCTTTCCGCGAAGCCCTGAGCTTTAACTGCCAAACCTGGGAAGTTCACTGTTATTACCTTAGTGAGATGTCAAGTTGTAATGTCTTTTTTTAAAGCAACCTAAACTGAGAGCAGGCATAAATGACAGCAGTCAAGTCGCAGCACCGCTCCTGTCAGTTTTCATGGCAACCAAATACTCATGAAAATATAGCGTGAATAGATATTTTCCTTCCATTGTCTGGCAATGTAAAAGTGAGAGGAAAGAAACAGTTGGATGAGGTGAGTTACCCAATGACCAGAATGGTTTTGCTAAGCAGAGCCAGCCCTTTCTTCCCTTTACAAGAGAAAAGGGAGAGATCCTTGAATTCACTGAAAAGGAAAATAAATGAAACCCCCCTGAGAAAGTGTCACAGGCTCTGGTCAGCATATGCTCCGACCTCGCCAGAAAGCAGCAGCACATGAACAGAAAGCGGCAGGGTGAGGTTCCCAGCTGAGGAACCACTATCGCATCAATTTCCCACATGCATTTCAAGAGCCAGAGCCAGCGACAGTCACGAACTGAACCAACATACTGTGATATAATGAGAGTGACTGCTAGGGAGGTGACAGACACATTATAGCCCACATTCTCAACAGTTCTTGGCAGCTTTATCTCACTCCATAAGCATGGGACATTCAATGCTTTTTTTTTTTTTTTTGGCACAGGCTCCAGGAGCCCTCAGGTAGCTCAATACCACCTTCACCTCGGGCTTCGCTGACGTAGCTGTGGTCAGGATTACCGGAGCAAACAGACGACATTCAGTGTAGACTTAATTTCTCACCATCAGCATCTCCTGCTTTCTACTCTTATTTACTGTAAATAACAGTTCAAGCTTCACTAATACAAAAATTCACACAAGGTCAGTAATTCTTGAAGACAGAAACAATACAGACAGCTGAGCACGAAGTGCAAGCATCTAAAATGAACTCCTTGTTGATGCATTCAAAAGCAGAAGAGAATACTGGGGAAACAGATCAATCTGAACAAAGATGTACTTTACAAATATTTTGTAATCAGCAAAATAAGCTACCTGAGTTCTACACTGATATAACAATCCTCTGCCTCAGCTTCTAAATCTGACTGTCCTCAAACCCCAGAGAAACCACCAAGTCTTACTGAGCTTTTAGGAACCAGACAAGGTTTCTATGACAGGCTTGGGAAACTCATATTCAGGGGCATATGGACTCATCTGAAACAGTGACATTCCCCTACTAAATTACAAGACTTTCACTTCGCCAGGAATATGTTCTTACCCCCCACTTAGCACTTTAAGGTCTATAAAATTAGATGTAGGGGTTGTGGTTGGACACGGTGTTCATGAAAAAGCTTTTAGAGGTTGTGCAGCTGCTCTCTGTTGAAACCTATAGCAACTGTGCATCTATTGAGTCTACTGGCACTTGGAAGACAGAAATTTTACAGCACAGCATCAGACATCATCTATTAAAGATGCTATTACATAAATGTAAAACCACCAAACGCAGAACTGCCTGTAAGCCTATTCACTGCTGTTCCTGAACTTACCTCTGCTTCAATCGATTCTGCTCCTGCTGGGCTACAAACGTGAGGTGGTTATGCTGCCTTAGCCTAGGTTAATTTTAATCTGCTTAATTTTGTTAATGTTGAGTACTTGTATCATCCATCTCTCTGTCTCAACTTAGGTAATTTTGTATATTTTTGAACAAAAACTCTCTTTGCTAACGAGGACTATAAAGCTTTTTGTTTAAAACAAAAGTCAAAACCAGAAAAGACGGTGTTAGATGGTATTTTACTGCGAAAGGGAAAAACACCAGTGCAGCTGGCTGCAAAGTCCACCTGCTAGTTCTAATGGTTTTGAAAGCAAGCAAGCAAAGAGTCAAGCTCTTCCTAATGAGCCTGGAAGTGGTGGGAGAAGCACGTGGTCTGCATGGACACAGGGCAGAGCTGTCCAAGAAAAGCTCCAAGTTGGTACTTCATCCTCACAGACACAGCGCTCTCCCACGGGCTTTACAGAAGTGACCACATTGTAATGACACCAGTCAGCAGTTAACAGTAGCGTCAACTGAAAACTGGTATATCACATTATATGTACTGTGAAATATATATATATATATAAAAACACTAACTAGTCTCTTTCCTATTCAAAGTCAAGACATTGCATGATCCACATCACCTAGAAACAAGCTTGAATTTTCCTCCCTTTCCCATTTCAGTTATCCCACCTGCTCCACAAGCGACGGAATGACCCATCTGCGTGCCTGCTTGCCTGAAGTAATCATTTATCTGGTCCACAAGATTGATCGGGAGACTTGGAAAGAATTTCCTATTGCTCCTCCCAACCTCATTTGCTCCTCCTCATCGGACTGTTGTTAAGAGAAATAACTTCCCTACCATGCATTTGGCTTCCCTCCCGTCTCAAATCCAAGCAAGTGGAAGAACAAAAGAAATACAAATACTTCAGACAATTTGTTCCCTTCCCCATTCCCTCAACATCCACTCTCATCTTTTCGTAAGTTGTCACAAGTAGTAATGGCATTTTCTGTTTCATCCCAGTTGGGTCATCCAGTTAATACTGGAATAAATTCATCACTACAGCTTACCCCTGAAACCAAGATGTTAGTAGAATTACTGACAGGATTAGACATGGATGTGGATAACAGCAGTGCTTATGTTTACAGTACGAAAAAGGCTTAAGGCTTATTGGAGATTACATAAACCAATTACTACTGCCTGGAACAGAGATGTTGTTTATAGGTAAGGTCTTCCACAGCTGTCCACGCTGGGCACTTCATGCATTCCAGAAAGCCTGCTATCTTCAGGATACTGATTTTGCTGTCAAAGTCAACCTGTGAGTCTTGGAGTATAGAAACCAATTGTGATATGGGACAAACAGAACATTCCTTTTCACTCTACAAGTTTTATTAAAAACAAACTTTTAATAAAAAAAAAAAATTAATAAGACCCTGAAACACACTAGGTGCAAGCGTACCATAAAACTGCCTTCCTTAGACATAAGGCTTTTGGAGATACCACACCGTCTGTTCTCAATCTGTATGCTAGTTTTACATCTCACACTCCTACATTTCCTACCAGTCGTGTGTGTCATAAAACAAGTTTTAAACACAAAAAGCACTTGTGGAAAACAGCCATCCACTGAGAGATCAGACAAACATCTAGTCCTCCCCCACAGTTTAATCTGAACCATATGACTCTTTCCGAATCATCCCCAGCGTGCAGACATCAATTAGCAAATGGAAAACTGAGCATGAGCCACAACATTTTGCAAATAGATTGATGAGAAATGCTTCCAAACAAACTCATGATGCTGATTAATCAAAGGACCTAATGAGAATGTGCGATGACAGGAGCTTATCATCCCTGTATTAATTCACACTTATCGATAGCTTTGCAAACACAAAAATCAAGGACTGTAAGTTTCCCTGTTGTTTTGATTCTTGAAAAGCGACCCCAGTTACATATACTGCCCTAAATACTAAAATCAAGCAGAATTTAATAAGAGCAACAGTAAGACTGCTTACTGCCTGTGACTCAAAACTTGAAATCCCCTTGAAGAACCATACTGCTCACTGGTGCCCAGTGTGAAATAACAAGCGTAAAGAGCAGCCGTACCATCGAATTTTTCACGCTCTGCAGCAAGCGCTCGTGTTGTTCTGCTATGGCCAAAGCAGCCGAGTGAACCTTCTGATAGATTGCTTCCCCATCTCTGGTCTGAAAGATGAACAGTCCTTCTCCTGTGTCACACATCCTGCCAAAGCAAGAGCAGATGGGATCCAAGGGTGAGATTTAAGTTTATAGATCATCATGAACAGGCGAAATTTTACTGTGCTGCTCTGGAAGCGCTACCGCACGAGCAGTAAGGAAACAAAGGTTGTTGAGATAGAGAACAAAGTCATTTAAGAGTCTTTACATATGGGTCTTACAGCCCTTGCCCAGTCTTACTGTTTTAGTCCGTATTTGTATTGCTCTCACCAGAAGTACCACTGATCTCTCATAAGTGCTTAAGCCCTAGAGAGTTCAAGCTCAAGACTCAGATTTTTAATATTTAGACCCTATCTAGAACCTGTGTCACGTAGGATTAATTTGTCTTCCCTTTTCAAACTTTTAACACCGCCTGTAATGAGTTTTGCGGAGTTTTATCTTCCACTTAAACAATAAATACATATCCTCAGCATCCCAACTGCATTGTCCTATCATAGAATCATTAAGGTTGGAAGAGACTTCAAGGATTATCTAATCCAACAGTCCCCCCACCACCTATTACCCACTAAACCATCATGGCTAATGTATGACCAGCTAAATAAGAATATATCCTTACCCCTCCCTGGCCCCCCACCCCAAGAGGACTAAATCTGCAGTAATTTGGAGGATGAACATTTAAATGCCTCTTCCCTTTGCAGATAAGTTAATTGTATGATCTGTTTCCTTTTTACTATTGTAATTCTTTAATGTGCTTATCTAAAATAATGCATCCATATCCCTTAGAAAGGATTTGACAGTCTAGGTCAATAAACAAGTGCTCCAACTTCAACCACCCAGAGGCTTCAGCTCATTAAGACCAAGCTGCAGGAAGCAATACAGAGCAAGACCTCTAAACCAAGGACTTGCATTTAGATTTCTCATAAAGCCATTTGTCAAATAGAAGGAAAACAGGAATCCAGTCAACGGAAAACAGAAGCCCCTTACTTTAGTTTGCTTTTGGGAAACGATTTGGCACTGCTCTCAACTTCCGTCTCCATTTCTCCAAGTACGCAACCCGTAACTCTGTGCCCAAAGGGCTGTACGGATTCCGGAACTCTGTTCACCCCTTCCTCCCGGACCTGTCCATCCAACTCACTGGCTCATACAGAGCTTTATTTAAGAGCAATCCAGTGCAGTAATACAGAATGCTGTCAGCCTCCACCCTGCAAGCCCCTGGGGTGCCTCAGCTCTCCCACTCTGGTCCTCAGGCACCTTTACTGGGCAACTGCTTCCATTCAAGCTTCAGACCGGGAGTTAGAGGGGGGTTTCTTAGTTTTTATATTTGTTTCGTTATTTTTTTGATTTTTAAATTTTTTTTAGCAGAGGATACAGACTAGCCCCTGTCTGAAACCAGGTCCTCATGTCCTTCAACAACCTTCGGAAGGGGTCCAGAACACCACCCAGCAAAGCAACACAACATAGCGAGCACACACCTACCTCCCTGCTTCAAACGTGAACCAAGATGGGTCCCGCCCGTAGCGTCGGAGGGCACTTAATGGCCAAGAGATGAGTTTTACTCTGGGATTCTGGATGTCCCAAAGACAGATATTCTCAAATGTTATCTGCAAGGTACATTCCCCATGCACATCTAAATTAGGGGATGGCATCAAATACACATTGAATCTCTCTGGGAGAAAAACAAAAGGTTAGTCTAAAATCCCTGCCCATTAAATGTGCAAGTCATTAAAGGAATTTCCTAATTTCCATCTCTAACACAAGAATCTTATTTCCACTTAGAATAATTTATTCAAAAACAGAGACTCAGTTCCTCCCAGTAACTCAACAAACTCCACATTTGGGGCAGTCAGAATGCTGCACTCAAAGGGCATCAAATATTTGTGTGTGCACTCAGACACTGCAGAGAACTGCACCACCATAATCCTGATATTTGCAAACTATTAATAAAATTGTGTGCATGAATAAATACATTGCAATTGCATTTATGCATGTAATTAGTTAATTTGCATAGGAAAGTGAAGTAGCCACAGGCTCAGGTTTTGCATGCAATTATTAATTATTTGCTTTACAATGCTGCCAAAGAGCCTCGGTCACAGACTGAAACTGTTGTATGGGACACCACACCAGAAAACACACAGCAACAGACAGCCTCTATCTCCAAGAGTAACTAGCTTGTCTGAGAAAGGAGCTATGCCAAAATAATTTTAGTTACTTCACTTATTATCTCTGATAGCAATTAAAAAAAAGAAGCCAAAAAACCCCAAGTAAACAAAAACAAGCCCCACAAAACAGGAAGGAGGGCTGGGAAAAACAATTTTGCTCCAATTAATTTCTGATATTCATATGCATATTCCAAAAGACTTTAGAATAATACAATTAAGTATTTTAAAGGTCAACATTTATGTACCTACCACTCTGCTCCCTCTCTACTCCAGATGCCAACAAGTCAGGCTCTCCAAGGCTAATGTCATTAATCCGTGTTCCAAGACACTCCATCTGCAGCACCTTGCACCACTCATCTGCCTCAAGTTCTGTATAAATGCCCAGAAAATCTGTGTGTAGGTATAATACGTTTATAATTTCACAATTAATGCTCTTATGTTTTCTAATGTGCATTGCCATTTTACCCACCTGACTCACAAGCAAAGGTTTTTGATGTGTCATCATTAAAATAAATCCCAACAGCGTGCTTCTTTGTGCTTTTTGGCATTCGTAATATATTCTTCACGTTATTGAGCTCTGTGACCTGAAAAAGCACAATTTGGAGTTTTAATCAGGAGCTTGAAAAGATATATATCCATTATTGACTGGAGAAGGAGAGGAAAGAATTATATCAGGTTGCAAAGGACAGAGGGAAGGAGAGAGAGCACGATTGTTCCTAAAGAAATGCAGCCTTGACACAAATCACCTTAGACAACCAACTTGAAGACCCTGGATGGTGAAGCAGCCACATCCTCCAGTTCTCTCTTGCCTGCACATGAACTTGAGTGCAACACCATCTGCAACACCATTTGAACCAAGGGGCAGGTAGAATCAAAGCTCACTCCAGTTTGAGAAATATTTACGTGAAGGACATGAGAAAGACCAACCTGACATAGCAGCAGCAGAGAAAGGTCAAAATCTAAAGGATTCACCCATTTGGAGAGACAACTCCAGTTCCAGTACCGCTTGCATCGTGGAGGACAAAACTGTAAGAATGGTGAAAAGCTGCTCTCTAAATTATTTTTTGATGGAAAGATGAGGATTTGTTAGAAAGGTCCACTTAAAAAAAAATCACAGTTGTAGTTATTAGAAAGCTTTTTGGCTTTAAAGATTCACAGACTTGTAAACACAGATTCTGCTGCTTGGTTGCCAAACACTGACTGGAAAAACAGCTTTCACGCCAAAAAAATAAAAAAACAACCCCAAACATGTATCTGTTACCTTGTATACAGCCCTAGTAAATACGTACTACAGTTGCTTCATATTTCTAAGATCCACTTTTCACCCTCACAACCATAAGTACCAGCCCTGAATTTGACCAAGGAGGAACTCTTCATTATTTAAATTCCTTTTAATACAGAGGCTAATGCCCAGGCAGGGAATAAGGAAGTTGTATGAATATATTCATTATCAGAAAACATTTCACTGATTCTTTTACAAGGCAGGGGTCAGAGAGAAAGAGTAGGAGAGGGAATTTACCAGAAATGTTCCCAAAGCTATACAACCTACCAACTTCACTACGTCAGTCTCATTAGCTCTGTGCAACTACAAACTGTGTCAACTCTAAACAAAGAAATGCAGCCACTGCCTTGTAGACAAGACTCAGGGAGCAGGAAGAGTTATCAGTGCTGTAGGGTCCAGCAACAGCTCCTCCAGAGCATCTTGGGTGCACTGGGACCAGCTGCATCTCTCCGGCCCCGCACCTTACGTCGCTTTTTCCCTGGAGTCAAATTATTGCCCGCTCCCTTCTGGCAAGGGGGAACCCACAGCCAAAGCCTTCATCTCGCATCTTCAAGCAAGACTCCTGAAAATGTAATCTTACTGTGAATGGGAGGAACAAAGAGAACTTGGTGGGGAAGGTCTCCCCAAAATAAGAATAAATAATAGATCCAGTGTCTGGAAATTCACTCTATGGGCAGTAGCAGAAGGAAATAATGGAAGGAACAGCCCGTGGGGAACACACACCAACCCTTCGCACAGCTGCCAAATTTAGAACTCAGGTTTTTGTAGCCTCCAGGTTCAAGATTTTGAGAAGTGTCAAAAGTGAGACTTCCTAATTGTGCTTAATTTTTCATGAGCATTTGTTACTCTTCCAGGAAATCCTGTGATGGAAGCACATCCCCCCTTGCTAACTAGACACTGACAAACTCATTGTTGAATATGACAAATCTGTCACAAGCTATTCCCATCCTGGCAGGCACATGACAGGTCAAGCACAAATTGCCAGCTGCCAAGTTCAACTCTCATGTATTTTTCTCATATGCCAAGAAAGGATTCAAATGCAAGAGGGGAAAAAAGAGCTAGGCTGCTTCATTCAGGACAGCAACTACCTCGACATCTATACCGAGCAATTTACATTTTCTGCAGGTGAACGTGCTAATGAAGTTTCGTCCCTACGAGTACCAAAGCTAGCAGAAGCAGAACACAGCCATACATCCTGGCAATGAATCATTTAGCCATCTAGGATTTGTCCTAATGGAAAGCTCATTTCTTAAATCAGGCATGTCACACTCCTACTGCTGGATATCCTGGTAATTGTCTCTAGCGTGATGAATCCTGAGGATGCTGTGACAGGGTTCAGTGAGATCATGAAAGGTTTATACTAGGCAGGGAATATTAAACTGCTTCTCCACACCAGCTGAGGAACCAAACGCACTTTCAGCAGTGAGGAGGCTCAGAAGCACCAAGGGGGCAGCTGCTGCCCGTGCGGGCAGGAAGACACTCTACGTCCCCCTGCGTCCCAGCGAGGAGGGAAAAGGAGACTTGCCCACGCAGGAGGCTGCTAGCTCCTGCACAGGGCTGGGGAAGAAAAACCAACCAACGGACCCAGACAGTATCACTACTGACCCTGAGTTCAGACTGAGTCATGCACCTCCAGGCCAGATTGAGCAGATGTTTATAACACTGCTGGGAACGTGAGAAGGACAAGATGAAAACATTTGCTTTGTCTGCCTACACTAAAGCAGAGGCATTTCTGATCACTGTTTCCTTTAGTGACTCCAACCTTGTCCATCTTGCCTTCACTGCTCCCAGCATCCCTAAGACCACGCTTTAACCCCTAAGCTGTCATGTTTTATTCTCAGTAGGGCTGCAAGTACTGCCCAGTCTCCCTACAAGCTCCTGCAGTCTCTGCATCCCTGGCACAGAGTATCCATCACCCATTTCTGCATCACTAGAGACATCCCATACTTTCCAGTCTCCGCGCTCCCACCTCCAGCTCACCCCTACCCATCAGCCTTGCGCGCTCTTGCTTATGGGTCAGAAGCACATTGCAGCTCTAGGACGGCACCATCTCTGAACGCAGCCACGGGGACTGAGATTTGTTCCTACCAATATCTCAGACACCTGTGGTCTCCCTCCAGTTTAGGGCTTCACATCAGAAGCAGTTGGTCATCCCAACAAGATCTGCCCAGCACACGGAACAGGACAGAAGCTACAGCCATGTCTTGCAACCAAGAATTTTCTTTCTTTAGGTCTCCCAGACAAGAAAAGTTGCACCAAAAGTTACACGGCAGCTTCTCCTCCATCCTGTGGCCCAGCACGGCAATCTCACTTCTCCTCCCCCCAAGGGCGGGCAGCCACTTCATGCTACAGTCACTTCAGTGGACTGTGAGGGAGTCGTGCAAAACTCAGCGTGTCCAGAACTATGGTGGCTGGGTGACTTGACCTCATGACAGCGTAACTCACCACTCCTGCATCCCCCCCCCTTTAGAAACAAACCAAATAAGTAAAAAATGGAATATAATGGCATCATAGTTCTGGAGCTGAGAATAGCAATAATTTTTTTTTCTTATCATAAACTCTTCTCAAAAGCCAGTTAGTTACTGCAGTAAAGTACTTCTTTGTAATCTCAAACGCAGAGTAATGTATTCCAATAGAAATTTTACAAGAATCAGCTCATGCTTGAAATCCCAAAGTTCATCCTTCTCAAGAGAAAAATTTGTTTTCATTTGAATATGCCTTCTCCTACATTTGCTTTTTATTACCGTACTCCTTCAAAGCATACTGCATTATGAAGAAGATAGCACAGATTATCTACAACATTATTTATCTCCTTATCTGTTGTCTTCGCAGTATTCACAGTGATCTATTTTGCTTTTCCAGGGTATCAACCAGCAGTTAATTCATCTCTCTAATCAAAAACTATCCCAAAGTCAACATAAGAGCAGAGGATGAAGATGGAGAGCACACAAGTGTGCCACTCACCTGGGTGTTAGTGCAAGGGCAACTCAGACTGATGGGCTTTTCCCTGGGTCTGCAGTGAGGGGGTACAGGGAAGGGGTACAGAGAAGGGGAGAACATGAACAACTTGATTTAAGAGGATTATTTTCTTTAATGTGTTTATAAAATCACAGAATCATCTAATTTTTAAGGTTGGAAAAGACCTCTAAGATCATCAAGTCCAACCCATCAACCCAACACCACCATGTCTACTAGACCACATCCCACGGTGCCACATCTACCGACTTTTTGAACACTTCCAGGGACGGTGACTCCACCAGCTCCCGGGGCAGCCTGTCCCAAGGCCTGATCACCCTTTCGGTGAAGAAATTTCTCCTAATATCCAACCTAAACCTCCCCTGGGGCAATTTGAGGCCATTTCCTCTCATTCTATCACTCGTTTCTTGGGAGAAGAGACCACACCCCAAACACCCCGCCACCTCCCCTGTCAGGGAGCCGCAGAGAGCGATCAGGTCTGCCCTCAGCCTCCTCTTCTCCAGACTGACCCCCCCCCAGTTCCCTCAGCCGCCCCCAGCAGACTGGTGCTCCAGCCCCTTCCCCACCCGCTGCCCTTCTCTAGACACGCTCAGCCCCTCAATGTCCTTCTGGTGCTGAGGGGCCCAGAACTGACCCCAGCCCTTGAGGTGCGGCCTCCCCAGAGCCCAGTGCAGGGGGATGGTCACTGCTCTGCTCCTGCTGGCCACCCCATCCCTGATACCAGCCAGGATGCTGGTGGCCCCCGTGGCCACCTGGGCACACCGCCGGCTCATGTTCAGCTGCTGTCACCCAGCACCCCCAGGGCCTTTTCCTCCAGGCCCTTTCCAGCCACCCTGCCCCAAGCCTGTACCACTGCCTGGAGCTGATAAAGCTCTATCCTAACCCCCTCCTCACCACTTCACCCCTAGCTCTGAGTGCTGTATGCTGGGAGAAGGGAGGAGGGACAGGACAAGGACCCAGCAAAAGTCCGCACACTGCAGCGGTGTACAGCAAGCCAGGTGTTTGCAGGAATCACCCTGTCCCTGGGTGAATGCCGACCACTTGTGTTGCAAAGCACAGCAGCCATGTCCCAAAAACACACTCCGAGAGCCCCGGCTCACAGCCTGGTCACATAAAGTAGGAGGTGATTTCACCCCCTGGGTGACATCTTGGAGAAATGCTGAGATCAATAGCATTGTGTCATTAATTTCACTGATCATCAAATCCTTTGTAACTCATGTTTTAGCTCTGAACTGGCGGGGGGTAGGGGGGGAACAACCTGTATTTATAGTTGGAGAAACGCTAGCTACAATTTTCAGCAGCCCCTGGGTTACGTTGTGCTGCACTGACTGCTTGAGAGCTCTTGTATGATGGCATTTCACAGACCACAGTCTGAAAGTCTTCAGGCACATCTAAAGATTTCCTGCTGGCATTTGCTTCTGTTGAGCTGCACAAGCTGACACCAAAGCATCTCCCTTTGAAGGGTGACAGACAGGGAGCCCCCAGTTCTGACCTGACCCAGGTCCAGACGCCTACAGCAACAGGCACACTCTGTAGGCTCCTCCCGGCTGGTTTCAGACGAAGCTTTTCTTGAGTACCAGACCCAGCAGACACAGGGAGAATAACAGATGGGCAAAATCTGGCACTATGGGACTCTTTCTGAAGTCAGTGGCACAAGTGGTGGCATGCAGAATTGTCACGTGAATTCAGTCTTGCAGCTCACGCGTGCCTTCGGTCCTGGGCACAACCCTGTGGCATCTGATTTTTCTGTCTGGCACCAACACAGCCAACAAGCAGCTGCCCTCTCTTTCCCTGGTGGGGCTGAACTGCTGAAGTTGCCTCCACCTTCCGGAGGCTCAGAGGGACCCCGGCACGGCAACACCAGCGTTAGCCAAGAAGCTGTTCCTGCTGCCAAGGCTCAGCAGCGCACCCGCGCTCCTGCGGGTGAAGCTGTCTAAAGATCACTTGCTACTGATACCGGACCTGCTGCGTCACCCAGCGAGGTGCTTCAAAATGCCACCGCGATCCCAGGCGCCTCGATAGCCTTCCTGTGGCTCACCCGTGTGCAACAGATGGTTCAAACTGTCTGGCACATACGCACTGAATTCACGCTGAAGAAGCAGCAGGCTGCTAAGAGCCCCTGCACCACGCTTTTGGACAGGAGTCAGGAGCCGGCACCAAACACCTGCAAATGTTTGAGGCTGACGTTTTCTTTTTCTCTTTTTTCTTTGCATTTTTAAAATAACTCTCTCCCTGCCAGGCTCTTGCAAAACAGTGTTTTCTTGGTTAGTTTAATCCATTGATGTTTTACTTGTCCAAGATTAGTAAGTAACGTACTTTTATAAACTAAGAGGTGGGTAAACCACAAACATCCAACCTAAAACAGTATTAACAGAGAAATCACATCAAGCATGGTGTTTTGTTAGGGGTTAGAGACCTCCCTTTGCATACTTCTCCCCTCCCCTTTACTCTATGCTAAGATGACAATCTGCAACACTGAAATACATTTTAATTAGACTAAAAACTAAAATACTTGCAGGGCTGTGTGGCAAGAGAGTTCTGAACCAGGAACAGGGATTACTCACTCATGTACCAGCCGACAGTACCAGCAGACAGAGCTTCACCCTGACGAGAAACACGCAGGCAAAAATTCTCCCATCTGTCCCATTCCTTTCAAAAACATGCCAACAGAGTTTACTAAAAACGGTCATTAGCATTCCAACTATTGTCTGAATTAGTACACAGTTCTCAAATATGGGTCGCCTTTCCGAGCACAACACAAGGGAGTGAATTTATTGCCTACACAACTGCCACATTCAATGGGTTTTAAGTGTCTTGTGTTTTAATCTTAATTAAGGACTTCATGCTTCCGTCTTGGCTTCCTGAAAACTCCCCTTCCGATGAGTACAGGTTGGGCACTTCCCAGGACATGCCAGGGGAACGTTTAATGGAAAATGCTGCTGCGGCTGCAATTCCAGCCCAGTCCTGCTTGTAAGATTTGCCTGTACATAGCTAGCTTACTAAATGCACATAACATACTAAAATTTTATATAGTTCTCAAAATATTTATTAAAAAGTATTTTAAAATATATCTGTGAATAAAATCTACAGCCATGCCTATACCTCCCTTTCTGCAGTGGGAAAAATCACCAGCCGCTAGTTTTCCCTTGCTCACACACAGAATCCCGCACGCTGCCCGGAGCCCCGCTGTACTCCACCACCGGCTTACTGGAGGACATCAAAGCCAGGAGCAACGACCAGAGGTAGAGGCTCCGCTCCCACCATCGCTCTCGGAGCCTGCTCCTCCACTCACCAGATACGTCCTCCTGTACGGAAGGACACGGACCTGCTTCACGGGCTCGGAGCGAGCCTCGCGGTACGGCGTTACAGTGAAGACACCAAAATGTCCTGACAAGTTACTTCAAGTCTTTTAAAGCCTCAAACTAGACACTTTGTTCGTAGCAAGGGATAGTATTCATTAAAATAAATGTTTAACAGCCAGTTATTAGCAGAGTGGTCATACTTTAAACATTTAATTTGCAACCGATACAGTTTTGCATTAGCAAGACTGGAAAACAATTACAAATTACACAATTCAATTTTCCAAATGGATTATTCCATAACTAGACAGAAAGACTGTTTAAATTACTTCTGCTGTTTCAAGGCATGATTAATACAATCGGATTAAAACTTAGACCCCCTCGAGGAATCCGTATATTGCTGTCAGCAGTATGCAATTAGTTGGTTTTGCACGGGAATGTTTGGGATTTTCTGGCACACTGCAAAGTCAAAAGTCACTTGGAGAAATAAGAATTTCTTCCTTCTCCGATTTTACTTTCTTAAAGCATATGGTAATTTGTGGTTGGTTATTTACATTTACCAAGTGAAAACTAGAGAGCTCCCTGAAAGGCAACTCTCTGCACAGATTTTGTAGCCTGGATCCTAATTATTTTCTCTCCCTTGTGGGACCAAATGAATTAAGTGGGCAATTTGCTTTGTGTATGCAAATTTCCAGTTCACTTCATAAGACACAGATGACTGTTCTCAGGTGATCTGCATTTTAGGACACTTTAACCTTTCCATATTTAAAAAAATAGAACAAGATTAGAAAGTATTTAAAGGTCAGTATTACATGAAAAAAAGGTACTTATTTCTCGTGTTGTGTTAAACTTTGAGTGGCAAGGATGTCAACATCCGGACTCTGGCGCAGGGCTGCAGAAGAGGGGACATACATCAGGCATCCAAAGGGGAACAAATCGCACCCCCCAGTATGACAGAACCACCACCGAGACACCCCAGCAACACTGACTGTGACCAGACTTGGGATGGATAAAGGAGAGACCTTCACTGGACGAAGGTGCTGAGGAGATGCTGTCACGGATGTCCCAGTCCACAGCAACTCCGCTCCAGTGACCGGTACCACCATGGTGCAGCGGACAAATGCTCTGGACAGACTCTTTTCACTAATAAATTGAAGTAACATTTGCACTTTAATTCATCACAGGAAGTAGAAAAGCAACAAAATGAAACAATTTAACACTTCAGTGAAGGAACCAGGTGCTGTTGAAAAATTAGCTCCATTCATCATTTTTCCTTTTCTACCCTTTACAGTTTTATGATGGATTAAACCTTTCCTGAGATTGATGGGGTGAGCGGGGGCTCCTCACTTTTCGAGATTTGATGCTGCTTTCAGCAGCATTTGAGAATCACTTCAGAACCCAGCGACCGTATTTCTGAAAGGTCAGTAATCTGCACGCGAGGTTTTCCTCTTACCGTACCACCTCTCGGACTGAGCCGCGCTCGCCCTCGGAGTCATTAGCACACGCGTTTGACATGGTGACACCTGACATGCTAACAGGACTGGCTGGGCTCCTCGTTTGCAGGATCAGCTTTATTGTCAGAGACAGCAAAAGCAGCCTTCTGTCCAGGAGTGACAGAACTGGGGTAGGCACAGGGAAGCCTCTACACACCATCAGGCTGTGACCACAACAGCTGCTCTCCCCAAACGCGCACGGAGACAGCGGCGGTAACTAGCCGAGGCTTATGGATGATGTCTCGAGTACAAAAGTTCCAGTAATATTATGCATCAAAACCAGGTGACAAGTAGTGGGAGCTGAAGACTCTGCCACACTAAGTTGTTTGTTGGTTTGGGGTTTTTTTGCTAACGGCTAACTATGCGTTTGATAAGAGTCAGTGTAACTGCGGCGCGGTACAGAGCAGCAGTGACATGTTCTCCTTCCTCAACACCTCCCTGTTAGAAGCTGCATCGTTCACCACCTTAGAATTTCACACATTTCCAAAGCTTGTTTACAAAAGAAACTCATTTTTACCCACCTGTGCTCTTTGTAAGTTAACACATTTTAGCCAGAAAATGTCATTTAATATTCATTAGCTTCCTTTCAGCAAGGTTCATTAAAAATAAACAGGGCTCGTCAACTTGTATAGCTGATGACTTGGCTCTGGAACTGGAAGACAGCCTCATCTACCACCGCAGTGAAAAAAGGGGCCAAAGCAGAGCCCCACTCCCAAACAGTAACAGTACATAAGTGACAGCCCCCTGTCCTGGGCAACCGCGCTCCAGCGGCTCTGCTTGGTGAGCACTGCTTCGCTGCGGGGTGGCGAAGAGGAGGGATAGATGTGAGGAGCAAATGCTGATGGCAGTGTTCCCAGGGCAGCTCCCACAAGCAGCAGCGAGATCGCTGCCCGCCATCCAGCCTGCCCATGCCCAGGGGCTCTCAGCAAGCTCATCCTCAGCATTCCAGCTGGAGAGAGAGATCTCTCCATTTTATGCAGCAGGACTCCAGGCTTTCTGGCAGAAACCGCAGCACTGCGCCCCGGCTTCTGGGTCCTACCTACCTGGGACCTGAGGCAGACAGTTTAGGGGACGGGCTCAGAGTGATTCGAGATGGTAGTGTAGCTCAGCAGGTTCAAGGCACCAAAAAACCATGGAAGCTCAGACTGATCATCTCAAGTATATTCAGTTTAAGACTCAGACCCCAAGAGATCCCACCCATCCCCCAAAGAAGTCCCAGGAAATAATCAACCAGTTCACTCCCGCTGGACCCAGTGCTTTCAGGTGTACACGCTGCATTCAAAGTTGGTTTACTCCCCCCAAAAGGTAAACATTTCCCTGCCCACCTCCCCTCAAGACATTTGGGTTTAGGCCTTCACCCTGCCAGAAATAACCCCTAGATTTGGCTGAATTCTGATAAAAACACACACAAAATATCTATGTAAGTTGTCTTACTGCTATGACAATGTTTCTCAAATCTTCAGCCTAGACCGGGGATTGCTTTCATGTCTGTAACTGTTAACATGACCGATCCGATCACGTACAGTTACGGCTTTCAGGAGCAGAAACCATGAACTCTGCAGCTACGAAAGCAAACAGTCGATTCCCAGTGACTGACCGTGGAGTTCGACCATTGTTTATTCCCGCCAGAAGAATCCAGAAACCAAACGTATGGAAGAGGCAATAGTTCAACGCTAAGTAACTGTTAACTATAGACTAAGCTTGACCTAAAGCTGAGAATCCCTCCAAGCTAGTGAGGCTCTCGTGGTGCTTCAGTCCGCAGATCCAATGCAGGAAACTGCCGTTGGGTCACACACGTGACAAGTAAGTGCTACCCTGCAGAACTTCTCGAAGAAGAGAGTCAGTCCAGCCTCATTTAGATCCCTCATGGTTCTCACATCCATTACCCAACGTGAACTTCGAGTCAGCGTGTGCCGCTGATATGCTGCATTAATACAACAGAAGAAATACAGATTTGCAGCACTAATTGACAGAGCTGTACTAATATAAATGCAACGTTTCACACAAAGCTGGAAATTGTCTTACACACCACACACAACCCCTCACACACACCAAATGAGGGAAAAAATGCACTTCTCATTACTTCTCAAACTTGCTTAATATAAATGTGAATGCACTATTTCTGGGCATGACTTACTAGAAATAGCCACAGGTTTTATGACCAATCGATTACAAATTACATGGCATGTAGACAGACAAGTCTGAATTCCGATTCAGTATTCCCTCGAGATTTCCTCCTAAACGTATGTCAAAGTGAGTAAGTGCAGATCAGCCTCAAGCTGAGCTGTGCTCGCCGACTCCTAGGAATTTATGCACCTAATTCCTAATCTTCTAATATATTAAGCTTTTGCCAACAATGATTATAAATTAAAGGGTTTCTTGTTTTCATCTCCATGCCCAGGAGAATTACACATGTAAATTCTCAGTTGAATGTGACATGTGCACATAACTCCAGAGAAGAGATTAGAGGGGGAAACTTCGTTCTTTTAATACCAGTGAATTTAGCAAAGGTTTTCACATCACAACTGTGAGAAAAATTCGCATGTTGCCCTTCATATCTGTAGCTGTCTACTGTCTCCCACAGGTGCAAGATCCTAGTGAAATGGGAACCTCTAAGTACCCAGCTTTTTGAATTCACACATCACTTTACATCATTGCTACAGTAATTATAAAAAGTAATTAGTCATGGCAAAGCATTTCAGCTTTGATTTTAAAGAGCTGAGGAGGGGAAAGCACATCTTTTCTAAAAATAAAGTCATTTTCCATTAGGTTAGCAAGATGCTTGCTACAAAAGAGAAACTTACTCTGCCTCTACTTTTCTGAATGAAGGAAGATACAAGTGGGTTTAAGACATCAATAGTAAAAAAAAAAAAAATCCAATTTTCAGGACAATTAATACATGACATCTTCAGATTTTATTCTTGATTGCATGTAGAAACCAGGTTGAGAAACACCCACATTACCAAGGCTTACCTTGTGATAGCATCTAAAGTAAGCAGCTCGTTCGTCTGAGAATTTCTCCAGCCTCTTTGGCCCTTTGCTTGAAGCTTTTTTGAATACTAACCAGCATCTCTGGTAAATCTAGAAACACAAGAGAATAAACTTGGCATCTCCAATGACTTGAGTATCGCTAATATTTGCATAGAAGTTCAACTCATAAAGCGGGTGATGCTCTGGAGCTACAATGAATGGCTCTCGGTAGCTTAGAGAAAAAATTAAAATCAAGTTAATGGATAGTTCCATCCTATTTCTCTTGAATTACGATACAATCAGAAACTCTTATGAAGACCGTGCGTGCTTGCCTGAAAGGTGCTAGGAAGGAAGAGCTGTCATTACACTTGCAAATGCAGGGCTTTCTAGGAAATAGCTTCTTTTAAATAAAGTGACACCCTTTTCCATGTGGATTTGTTACTGGTTTCAGCCTCGCGTGCTTCAGACAGCCGTGAAGAAAGCTTGAGCAGACAGGAATGGACCTTCTATCATACGGTAAGAGATCAAACTGTAAGTGTATATTCTATGTATAAGGGCAGATGTGGGTGCGTATGGGAGAAGGAACTGAATTACTGGGTAACGGAAAAGACAGCTCATTTACCTGCTGAACCCAGGACCATTCTGCCAACTGGCATTTAGCTTTCAAGGTCCAGCTGAATTTAAATCCAAGTCATTTGGGGCAGAGTCTGTCTGTGCAGAGGGGTTGAAAAAACCCTTTCCCTCCCCAGCATTAAGCCAATTCATCTCTCAAACTTCTGCCCCCATTTCTTGCAATCTTCCCACCTATTCTTTAGGTGTGGTGCACTTTCCATCACCCTCTTACATTCGAAACCGTAACTCTTCGCGTAGGTAACATACTGGCTGTAGAGAGGGAAAGAATTATAAGCCTTGCCAACGGTGCGCAGCCCATCAGTAACTCCAAAGTAACACCTGGTAAGTCAGAAATAAAACAAAATTGCCACCAAAATTAGTGTGATTTCAAAGGAAAAAAAATCTGATCAGCCATTATCAAGTAGTTCACAGCTCTGGCAGAGCTCCAGCGCAGCACAAATTCACTGGAGTGATCAGTGACAAGACCCATCAAAACATCTCAGTGCCTCCAGACGAGCCAGCACCCACCAGGGAACCAGCCATCACGGCAACTCCATCCTTTGAATCCTCGATAGGTTTCTAACCAATGTATTCAGCACAAAACAATTATGCCCAGTAAAAGTAGCTATAACTTTATTTCTGTGCCCAGAAATGATTCTTAGTTGACTAGCTGCGCTTCTTTTACCGACTTTTAGCTGTTTCTATAAAGATGTTCAGGGAACCATATTGTTCTCCCCCAGCTTTATCCTGCCTCACATGTGGGCACTCACACTCCCGGCCCACTTGGCTGCAGAAGCATTTAGCATATGGACAGGCTGCTCCGATGCCAGGCACCAGCTGAACCTATCAAGATTTTCTTCCAATTTTCCAGCTTATTGGTCACTCAACCTGTTTTGGGTAATGCAAGGCTTTGAATGGAATTGTTCAAGAATTACTAGACGCTGACCAAAACGAGAGCTTACCACCAAAAAAGCAGTTCAAATATGCACCCACTGCTCCTGGAAGAGACTTCCTACATATGGCTTCTGAGAATCTTACGTGCTGGGCTCAGACAACCTCATCACACCTGACAAGAAAAGCTCTCCATAACACCACCCAAAAGAAATTGTCAAAAGTTTCAGCATTCGTGTCTTTTGCTTTTCAAAAAGCCATGGGTTTAACTGCAGCAATCAGAAGCCCATAGAAGAGAACACAATGGCATTTGCCGTTCCACAACACACGCAAGGACAACTACAACATGATGATGTCCTACTTGGACCATTTGCACTCAGAAGCACCTCTCTGGGTCAGCAAGCATCTCAAAGCTGTAGCTGCAAGAGCGAGCTGAGCTGCAGACAGAATTTGGGGCAGAACAGGAGAGTAACCTTCTAATACAAATAAGCAAATAAAGTTTTGCTCTGCCTCCACCTGGGCACGGATCCAGGACATTTGTCGCCCTTCCAAATGCCACCAGGAGCATAAGTACTATCAACAATCAACTCCAGCCAAGCATGGTAGATGGCTAGAAGTTTGTGCTACTGGAATTTATTACTGTAGCTCAATAATGACTAATCCAAGACCAATTCTTGGATTTAGATCAGAATCAGGGCACAGCTGGGGAAAAACAAAAACACAAAACCAAACACAAAAGCCCTATTATGTGTAAGTACCTCCAAGGATGCGAAAGCCAAATCAGCCTACAATATAAATATTGGTCTTTGAGTTTTCGTTCCACTCCCATATTACAATAATTCTTTAACAAGAGAGTCCCAGGGCAGGAATGCATCACACCAGCACCTCAGGGAAACATCATCATGACCCAAATAATTACACCTATAAAGAACAAACGGAATTCAAGACGCTAACCTGAGCAAACTGGAGGAGAGTCAGGTCATGAAGGTCCCTCCCCTGAACTTCCTCCTCTTTCTGTATGAGCAGGTCAGCTCTCACCTCAGAGGGAATCTCTAGGCAGAAAGATTCTACCACAATAGTAGTTTAAAGTAGAATAAAATAGTTTGTTCCAATTAGAGGCAATTAACAAATTTTGCCTGAATATAGTTTGGAATCCCGCTGATGTTAATAGTCTGATGGTTAACTCCTCTCTGCTGAGCTTATACAAACAAACTCAAAAAGAAGATACATGCCCTCGCTTGAAGCCTGCTTAGCACCTTCAAAAATTAAATAACAGAGCCATCAAGAAGGGGTACTATTATGACAGTCACATTCCTGTGCTCCCATGACACATGTATCTCACGGGTGAACATCCAGCACCATCTAAAGTGAGCACAAACTGCAGGACACCCTACACTTCTACCAACAAAGCAATAAAAAAAGGGAGTTGGACTAGATGACCTTTAAAGGTCCCTTCCAACCCAAACTATTCTATGATTCTATAAATAAATGATTTGGCAGCATCTGCCTAGGAGCACAGAAAGCCCTTCAATGCAGTCAATGCACAGAAGAGATGATGTTGTGCCCAAGACAGAGCTAATCATAGACCCTGCTATGAGCTACAATACAGAGCAAGTAATTAGGTCTTTGACGCCATCATGATCTAGTACGTGTCTAAGATTTGTCAGTATTTCTTCACGTTGAAGACAGCACATGAACTGTCCATGTTGTTACAGCTGTTGTGACAGCAGCAACAAGAACCAGCCCCAAATGCTATTAGGTGCCTACTCCGTCATGAATACTTAGCTCACTTATCCCTCAGATCAACATTTTCACTACTACTCCATGAATAGGAATTAGTTGAAAGAACTGCCGTAATTGCTTCCACTCCAAACACTTGTGCTGACGGTGATTAGATAATCCAAACAGCAAATCAGGATCTGATGTGCTGAGAGAGAACAGTAATAGCTGTCATTTGCATACCACCTAAAACTTACAGAGCTCTCCCTGTGAGATCTTCCGAGAAAGTCTGACTCAAAATTTAATTCGAGTATCAAAAATTAGCATCTACTGCCTACAATCTCTCCTGAAAATTTCAGCTTCTAACAGCCCTTTGAGCAGGCAACAATGTAAAACTTGAGGGAAATAATGTGACTGTTTATGAAGTGGATCATCTGAAACCCAGATAGGTGATCCAATATGCATGTCCAAGGTCATGTCAAAACAGTTCTATTTTTGGCCCTGAAGATCAGCTGATATAAATCATTACCACAACTGAAGTCAAAGAAGGAGCGACTTCAAAGGAATGATGCAATCCGAGTATTCGGATTCCTGCCTCTCGCTGCTATGCCTTCGAAACCAGGGCTCAGCCATTCCTGGGCTCCTTCTGATGCTGGAAATACACTGCGGAGCAAAGGAGCTATTAACCTCAGCTGGAACTGGTCAGCATCTGGCTGAGTACAGTGGAAACATTGCTTTTGACTTTCCTGGGTTTCATGGTTCAGTCGTGGTTTGAGAATACTCTCACGCAGCGAGGGAAACAGAAACGGGCGGCTTGCTGTCCAACGTGATGACCCAAACCCCGGGACCATCCTGGAAATGGGTGTGGGGAGAGAGAGCTGTCTGTCTTCGCCACCTCCCAACTGATCAGAAAAGAAAGATAAAGAAGAGCTGGATTTTTGAGTGCCTAAAACGTCATTCTTTATATATGAAGCACAAGCTATTCCACACAAGAAACAAACATTTGAATTTAGAAAGTAAACTCTGCATTTCAGTCCGAAGGAAGTTTACACCATCCCTCAATACTTTTCTTCAGCAACTGATCTAAAAAAGCATCTGGAAATAGCCAAGTATTTAGAAATTGGATGGGGGGAAGGCTATTTTTCATATCTGGGGGCAGGAGGGTTAAAACTGGCTTCTTTTCTTTTTAACGAAGATGGGTGCCTTCAACTGCATTATGGCAAAGCAAGCCTGTTTTACTTCAGGACGGAACAATCCCACCCCTTACTTGTTTCTTATTTAAGAGCGATATGGAGAAGTCAGAGACAGTAGCACAAAGTCTCATCTGGCAAATTTCTCCTTTGCAAACAAGAAGGGAGCCTTCAGGGAACGATGCCCTATTTTACTCCTGTGTTGTATTTTTCTGCTCTCTGCCCTAAACCAAAGAATTCCAATGAGCTGCACTTACAGGGACACTGAACTTGCTCTCAAATAAACACAAACTTTGCTTTTTTAAAAGCAGTGGTGAAAGTACCATCATGCAGCTTGGATGATTACCAGAAACCCTGGGTTACTGCCAGGAACTTGCCGTTTGTGACTCTGATAACCTCTAGAAACAGAGAATCCAGTAAAGGCACAGCACAATAGCGTGAGAAATTTCTCACAATATGTTCTGAACTTTTTTTTTCAGTAGGAAAAAAAAATGCTGCCAATTTATCCAAGACCAATAGCTGGCTCACCCACCGAGGTACCTCAGCTGCATAAGGAAAAGTATTTGAGGGGTTTTGCTGAACTTTGCCAGGGAGTCTCCAGTGGGCTGGAGCTCCAGGTACAAGGTCCCTTTCCACGGGGAGTTGTAGTGTGAGCTGGCTCATTTCCCATGTGAAGTGTTTGGATCTCAGTTCTTATATTTAAAAAAATGCCTTAATACATCACTTCTGATTCAAAAGGTGGTAAAGAGCCCTGAAATAGAATTCTTAGCCTGAAGGAAATCTGAGAGGAGGCTAGATCTAGAATTTTGCTTTGCATCTGGAAAAATGAAATACTGCCAACAAAGGCAGATTGCAGCTCGTTCCTTTAATTATACTCACTCCTCAGACACATCTGAGGCAGTAGAACTCCATTAGGTAGCTGTTTCTGCCTGAAAAACTGGGGACTGCTTTCTAGTAAAGAGGTCTAGGTACCAGCAAGCGTGGTGATGCCTTATGTGTCCCACTGAACGGGACTGTGCGGCTCTAGTGAAAACCTCACGATTTTCCCATGACTTCACAAAATGGAAGCCCTTAATTTGAAGGTATTTCTTCCGTAAGGTTACTTTGCAAACAAGTTTTCCAGCCTGGTTTTGTCCCTTGCCCACTTCACCCCCACACTGGCAGCTGTGTTCAGCTCTATCTCATTCCCAAAAAACACAATGGAAGTATAAAACAGTTACGAGTAGATGGATTTCTAGAAAGAATCACAAAGCTGTAAGCACATTTAACTGGTACTGAAATGCGTTCAGCATGACTTAAATGGCACACAGAAAACATAGTCTGGTTCACTGGCTTTGTAAAATAAGCAGCAAAGTTGTCTACATGTTTTCTGTAAAGATATCGCTGCACTTGGCAACAAGACAATTTCACTTTCCCAGAATACACATTTAATGTGTGTTATGAGTAAGCGATATTGCATTATTCATTGTGATCAGGTTATAATGACTACATAAATCAAAGCTGGTTTACATCAAGCTAGCTGCTTCTCTGGGGGACTAAAGAAAATAATCTAGATTTCTCCTTCCCCCGAGAAACACATTTGTGGAGAGATGAACCTCACTCCTCCCTCTCACCCAGTGTACATCTTCAGAAACAATATTTTACACTAAGAAGTCATCCACCGCTGCTAATAGGGAACGAAGCTGTAATCTTGTCTCTGCACCCGCTCGGAATGCACAATATCGCTCCGGGTAGCAAAGTTTGTTCACCGAGTTACAAAATCCAGCTTTGGCAGCGGCCAGAACTTGCTGTAAGACCAGTGCACAATAAAACGCTTGGCAGGTTGTTACGAATCTATACACCTTCTTTTTACTCTTACACTTATTAACGCAAGTCACAACAGATGCCTACTGCTCTAAAACACGAGGCGTTTTAATCAGACTTGGCTCTTCAAAAACTCTTTCTTTCTTCCCCTTCCCTCCCAGCTGGAATTGCATCAACCAGAAGCGGGATTTCTGTTAATGGTTCAGGCTCAGAACTCAAAGCCTTTCTTCCAGCCTCAGTTTAAAACACCAAGCAGCTGGATGTGAGCCTACAGATGCATTCCCTCTTGGCACACCAGTTACAAGGCAACTTTGCTCTAAATCTTTTTTGGGGTTGTTTTTTTTTTAGTCCCTCATGATTACATGGCACTCGTTCCACAGACAAGATTTACTTACTGCCAAAACATCCTCAGCAACCGAAAGCCCCTGTGCTGTGGTCTAGGGCACATTGTCCGAGCCGTGGCAAGGTGGTGAGGAGCATAACCCAAGCACGGACAGTAAAACAGCTCACCCAAGATTACCCAACAATTTAGCAATGGAGCCTTTGTTTTGCTTCATGTCTATGCTAGGCTCTGTGAAAAGGGACATTGACAGGGAAACACAAGGAGCTTTTGCTCATACCCGGTGTATATTAGTCATCGGTTCAGACAAAGGGGAAAAACTGCTCAACAAAAATGCTGCTGCTGGTACGGGTCACCTCCAGCAGATATCAAGATGGAATGGGCTCACTGAAAGACAAGAAGGGATTTGCTGATATATTCCAGCCTGGTAGAAGATTATTTTTAAAAAATAAAATAAAATAAATAATATTAAAGGGACACCCAGGAGCTTCTGAGAGCCTGTCCCTGCAACTGTCAACAAAGTAGTTTAGAAGCAATGTATCCCTTCAAATTGGTGACGCACCCAGCAGCTGGAAGTCTAGAGATCATCTTAATTACAGATCCTGGCCAGATCATGAGGCACATTACCAGTGAAATCTCTTTGACATACAATCTTCTGAGGGCTTTGGAAGGACACTGTGGTTCAGCCCAGACAGTGCAGGGAAGCCACCAGCCTTGGGAGGACACCTAAAGCAACATTCTGGACCTCAAGGGGCAGGGAAAGGGCTCCAGGAACGCAGGACACCCAGGAAGTTGGCACCTGGAACAGAACAGTGAGAGCTGCTAATGCAAAATGTCATTAGGAAGACAGGGCTGGGATTTAGGTCTTGCTTATCCCACATGAGTATCATGAGCATTCTGCCAAGGACTCCCTTCTTTCCCTTCTCCGCTCAGTGCACGGTGCCTTGAATTTCCCTTGGCAAGTGCTCCTTACACGCAACTCACAGGAGACTTGTTGATAAACTAATGTGTAAATAAATCACACTGTGTGATAAAATACACAGGACCCGTAAGGGATAGGCAGACATGCTGTTTGATGTGGTGGAGGGCAATATAGAACTTGACTCCATTCATCAGTTTCTCTAATGACTGTCTAGAATTTCAGGATGTAAAAGACATTAGAAGCAAGAGTTCAACTTCCCGTTTCCTCTCCCTGCCAAAACGATGAGTCGGATGCAGTATCACTGGAAAGACAGCACTACCTGAAATACCCTTCCACTCTCAGGCCCTTCTTTATGGACTTACAGCCTTCAAAGTAAAGGGTTGCTGGTTTGTTGGGTTTCTTTAAAATCATACACAGAAAAGGTTATTATTCTGGGCTGCATCAGGCCATTAGAGCAGAGAGCCTCCAAGTGCCGAGAAGCGTTTACAGCAGAAACCCTCTCTTGCAAGTGACAAGTTTAAAAAGTCAGGTTGGCCCTAAACATCTGATTTGGTTCCTTGAACATCTGCTAAGCTTTATGTATGGGCACAGTTAATTCTAGGCATGAAACTGGACAGGAGAAAAATCAGCCTAGGAGAAAAATCAGCCTAGGTCTGTAACTACTAAAGGAATTAAAAATAGGAAAGGCTTCAATGCAGACTAAAAAGCGACTCTGTGCAACCAGCTCAGGCTGGCTGCGCTCCGCAGAGTGCGGCTGGGTGTGCTGCCCTGCTGGGTCAGGCCACTGCTGCGGTCCACTGAACTCACACAACTTAGTGCTGTATTCGAATTAGGTAACTGCTGGAGGACTTCACATGACTGCGATGAATTATGGTTTGGAATTATTCTTTTTTGTCATTAAGTATTTGACTTGGTTACTTTAATTACATGGGCTATAGGGGGAAAATGGCATTGATACAGCTCATTAACAGTTCATGGAGCTCATTAATTAGTACATCAGATGCAAAGAGGCTGCACAGCACACACACGCTAACCCTTGGTAGCAGCCGCTCACCGCTATAAGAGCACAACTCCGCTGGTAACGCCATGGCTGGGGGATGCTCTCCTGAAGGCACAGATGGGGCGGGCTCCACATTTGGAGATGAACTGTGCATGCTCACCAGCTCCCAGCAGCAGGCTTTGCCTCAGCCCTCAGCGCACACAACCATTTGGCAGAGTTGTATTTCAGAGCTGGACTTGTAATTTTGAGACTGCACGTAGTGAGACAACAAGAGGCAGAAAGCGCACGTGAGTCAGGCCTCTAGCTCAGCGGAGTACGTTCCTCAGCAGTTAGCTGCCAGCACCCAAAGCCAGGCATGGGACAAGAGCTTCGGTTTCTCAGTCTTCAGCGTATGACTCGAACGATTCTGCTGTACCCGTTGCCACTTGCCCACCTGTTAAATTCAGTTAATGATGCTGGTTCTGTGCTGCTTGGAGAGCCAAGGATGACAAATGCCCTGCAAGCCCATAACTAACAGATGGGTATGACTGCCCGCTTCTGGCCTGCTGTCAGTCTTTGCCATTCACCATTAATTTAACTGCAAGCTTCAGAAAGCATCACAGGCTTCCTCTAACAAATACATCACCTCCCATCCCGCCAGACACCCTCCAGACACCTCAAGTATGTCTCAAGGTTAGTCCACCGTACCGTCCCCACACAAGGTAAACTTATCTCACTCTTTCCATTTTTCTTTCAGTCCTGACATCCAAGCTGTGCAGTGAGCCACGGGGCATTCCCCCAACCTCCCGAGCTTCAATCAGTCTTAAAATCCAAGTGAATCTGCATGAAAGAGCAAATAATGCTACCAAGTGAGCTGCTGCAAGCTGGACTTCACCAACATCCAGTGCTTTGTTAAAAGTGACAGAATTACAGCCCGTTAAATCATAGCAACAAGCACTTCAGCACTGCCTCACAGGATCGCAGCAAATCATTGAAGTCCACTGCTAGGTGTCCAAAGCTGCTGCAGGGGGAAGTCCACGGCAGTCAAATGCATTTCCCTTTCGAGCACTTTGGTGCCCTGGCTCCGGAGCGATAACCTTCAGTGCAGCCAGAAGCGCTGACGGCAGGCGCACGGAAGGACCCACGTCAGCGCAGAGAGCCCACGGGGCTGCGAGCCCACGGGGCTGCGAGCCATAGGTGGCTCCATCCTGGGCAGCACCGATGATCCTGCTCGTAAGAGCTGCGTGGGTCTCCAGAACTGTTAAAGCTACCAACCAGCTGAAACGTCAACAGTTTGTCCAATATTTTAAAAACAAAATTCAGTCAGTTTTCTAGTAAAGATTTTTGTTTGCTTATTCAGGTTTGGGTTTGTTTTGGGTTGGCGGGGATGAACTAATACTGACTTAAAGAAACACAGATTAAAACAGGGATTCCAGACCCCTGGGTAGACTTCAGCTTTCCACTGCATTTGCTTACGCTAACCTAAACATTAGTTCAAACAGATAAACTCAACTTCTACTAATTTCTCACCTCCCAGCTACATAGTGCTGGTTGATGAAAGAGTTCAAGAGTTCATTCCCATTTAGGCAGACTCCATCGTCAGGCAAGTATAACGGCTGCATAAAAAAATGCCTTAGCAGAATATTGTCTTCATTTGCATTACTTCATTTAACAGAGAATAGCCACTTGTATTTTCTCATCAGCGCTGTGCCAAGAGTACGCCACTCAGCAGCGTGCAGCTAATTCAGTACATCAGCCAACATCCATCCTCACTGGTGTGGAGACCTTAGGGAGAGCAGTAAGAGGAATTTTTCCTTTGCCAACCATAGGGCATTGATAGTTCCCCAGATAAATATACTCAGCAAGTAAAGGTGCAACTTAATCTCCTACGTTAACACTACTGGGGAGAAACATCAATACGGTAAAACCAGTGGTATTTGGAATTGAAACAAGTTACATTGGTTTTGGTAACGGGGAAGAAAAACCCACTATTCATTCCAATAGCCTGAACTTTCACTGGTATTTCTGACAGCACTTGATGAAGTCAGACAAGAAGATAATAGGAGCAGTCCATCAACTTCCATGGTAGACCTACAACTACACAAACATCAAATTAAGATGTCAGTCTCAGGTGCAGACCCTACATCTGTTACTTTCTTTCAAGCGTTTCCACAAACACAGCAAAATGTGAATTTACCACCGATGGAACCTCGGGGCAACGGCTGTATACACCAGCGGGAGAATTACCTTCACGCGGCGTAAGGAAGAGATGATGAAAGGGCATCAAAATCACAAAAGACTAAATTTCACCTGTTTATAATTGGGTTTTCTTTTCCTTTCTCTGCCTTTGTGATCACTCCTGGCACGCCCTTCGCACGCGCAGCAGCCAGTGCAGCCACCGCCGGACCTTTGTCTTAGCAAAGGAAGAGCAAATAGTGAAAATGCAGAACTGGGACCCACAAGTGGCAGGAGACAAGGGGAGTCTCTGAGCTAAAAGCAGAAGAAAAAGGGTGTTCTGGGCAGGTTTGTATTAGACTCGGTAAAATGGAACCTCCATCTTTAGAATAAGAGAGCAAATGGGTAAGAACCTCTTGTTTACTCGTTAACTCAGTTTATGAAAAAAGGCAAATTTGGAGCCTCATTGTTTTGGTTAACAAGGTAAGCCCATCTTCCAAAGGAGAACGTGGAAGGTAACGTACCAGAAAACATACTGGAAAAACACAAGAAAAGCTGTTCCTGCTCCTAAAAAGGGCCACCATCAAACCAGGAATTTCATACTCCAAATCACGACCTATCATCTCCCATCTTCTACCTCTTGGAGAAAAACTGGAACAGTTCTTAGGCTTGGCTTGGGGGATTTCAGTGGGGTTTTTTGGAACCAAATTAGGCTCTCTTTTGTTTCTTTGCACACAATCCTACAGATCAGATTTGCCTGTTTTTAAGACACACAAACATCCAGATTTCCCAGCTCAATTTAGAATCATAGCTTGGGCTGAGTGATATCCAAAACAAAGTCGGACGCTGCCCCAAAATGAAACTCAGATAGCAAAAGTGGTGTGACGCAAACTTGGGGACTGTGGGAAAGATAGCAGACCCTTGCTTCTCCATCCTGTTTTCATAAGGCAAATATTAAGATACCTTAAAAGAAGAAAAAAAATGTAATTCCACCATGTGAGTTGCAAAACCACCTTTTAACTCACCCTGAATACAGTGCGAAGCACCCTGACCCTCTAACACATGGATCACGCACGGTGAGCAGCTCCCCAAGGACAAGTACACTGCTCACTTTTCTCCAACTCAACTTCTTTGCTTCAAGGATCTCTGCTTTAATTCCAGAGGTAACCCCATCGAGACTCAAACCCCATTAACTTTGTTGCAGACGAAATCCAAAGGGGACCTGCTCGTGGGCTGACAGACCCCGTGCCAGCAGCCAGATGGAGCTGCATTAGGTCTTGAACGACATTTACTGGTATTCCAGGATTCCTCCTCTCACCAGCTCAAGGATAAAAGCTCAAACTTTCTAAGCAATGTCCTGGATCCTAGCCCTGCTGTCACTGACAAGTTCCAAGCTATAAGAAATCTTAATATCTGTGAATATGTTCCAACACCTTATTTAACAGTTTTCTAAAAATATGACTATCCAATGGGCTTAATATCTTGCAGGTTGAAGCTGGTACATAAGAAATCTGTTCAGTTTTTCTGTCTCAGTGCTTCCAGACTGAAAGGAGCTGTATAGGTGAACACAAGAGTTTTATTAATAAAGCTGCTTCAACTGTGGATATAGACAGACAACTTTTTCTTCTTCTCCCCACCCCCAGCCTTACATCATTCTTGTTTCCAGTTTTCACAGCTCATACTCTAAAATCCCCATATTAACTTTCTGGCACGCTTATTCAAGCGCCAATCTCTTTAACCATATGGTTCTAGTCCTGCAGATTGTCTCTCCCCCGTTTTACCTCTCCTCCCACGAGGTTTCACAGAAACAGTGCTATGCAAAACTTGTAAAAGTACATGTCGTTTTAAACGTTCAACACCAATCTTCTCAATGAAGTTTCTACAAAAGTCAGTTTAATTAAAAGCAAGAACAGAAAACCCTGAAAGCTTCACCTCTTCTCAGTTTTTGACAATCAAAAATTNAAAAAAAAAAAAAAAAAGACGGAGGGGTGCTGAAGTGGACAAGTCCAAAACTTGATCTCAAAGTTTTTCCAGACTTCTAAGCATGAATCAGAAGTTTTCCCATTTAGTCCTAAAGCAAGGGTACGCAGTAGGAGTTAATGCTATACTTCCTGAGGAACAGCCAAAGCACAGAATTGTATTTTCCCACTCAAATCTAGCATATGGCTACTGTCCAACATGCAAGTTCTCATGCAGTACTCAAACAACAAGAGATTAACATCCTCCTAATTCTGGGTGAATGTTTAATTCTGGCAGTAGGGCATTCATCAAACGAAGAAGCAGGCAGCCCAGAAACCTAAGAAAGGTTTTTTCACTGAGTTTTTCAATGAATCCAGAAATATTTGAGTACCGTCCATGTTACAAAGTTGTGAAGAAATCTGCTCACTCCTCTAGCACAAACTGAAGACCAAACTATTACAAATTCTTACTATGGGGTTGGCCAGAGCGCCCTAGTTCTGCCTCGGAGGACACCCCTTACACCACATTCCTTCACACTGATGTGATTAAGAGTTTTTGAGCTAGTCAGACCCATCGAGCAAAGAAAATTGACACGCACAGATCTAGTTTCTGTCCTCAACAAGGTTAATACTAAAGAGGGAAGAAGTCTACTGTTGTAGTTCCAACAGCCACATCTTTCAGAAGAGACCCAGTCACTGTTACCTACTAATTTTTACTTCCCTGGTTTCTCTATGACCAGGACTTTACTGAATTTGGTTAAGCTGGTTCAAATCACTGTTAAACAGTGTTCAGAACAGCACCCACACAGATTTTTTCTACCGTCTGTTAATGTGATTATGCACAGCGTTATGCACCAGTGAGATCAATGGCATCAGTGCAGTTGCTCTCAGAAGTACTTCCGATTTTTTTCCTTCCCTCTACTTCAAGAAGTCAGGTCCTACTTAGCAGCCACGTTTCCAGTAACATTGAGCACTTACATAAGGCCACCCTTGTAATGAGAAATCACTTAATCATGCCCAAGTTGATTTGGAGAAGCGCAAGAAATCAAATTACATCCCTCCATCAGTGAAGGCAAGGATGCCAAGGAGGAAAGGTCGAATCCCCTGACAAACACTGTCCCCAGCACAGTCAGGAAGGCTGGAGGGTTGCAAAAGAAGCGGTTGTAAGGAAGAGGTCTGGGCTGAGTTAGTTCATCTTCAGCTCTTTGAACAACCATGTTGCTAGATTAATGAGCAGAATTTTCACGGTGTTTAAGAAAGGTGGTGAAAGCCATCATTTAAAACTCCGTTCTACACATTTGTTCCCAGCAGCTCTGGCCCCATCAGAGGATAATGACAGAAACCACCCAAGCAGGACTGCAGGAACACACCAGATGCTGGACAACCCCATGGTCGCCGTGTCTCAAACCCTGGAGGACACTGGCTGAACTCCGTGTCCTTAGGAAACTCCCATGGACAAACACAAGTGCTATCAGAACTGCACTTTGGGCTTCAGCTGCTGAAACCCCTCTAACCCTCACGTTGGGTGCTCAGATCTTTTTCTTGGATCCAGCCCAAATTTCCGTGGAGGACCCACTCTAATAGACAGATGAGGCTGATCATTCCTTGCATAACAAGGAGGTGCCTCCAACAGATGGGGTTACAGAGAACCCCAAGAGCGGGCTGTGCAGACTGCGGATTTAATTAGAAGTGTTGTTAAACAGATACGACTGCAAGAACAGTTCTGTGCCTCGCCTCCGAAGTGCAAAGTGGAAGATACCTCATGAGACAGGATTCTGCAAAAATCTGTTAGCAGCGTTTCCTCTGCCAGACAGAGGTACAAGAAACAGATTGCTAGGTAAAAAAATTCCACTTTACCCCTCTCTTCCTCTCTGTGAGCTTTATTCTCTGACAACAGACATAGAAGCCTCTGCAGAGACCTGCGTTTTTAGGAACAGACACTTAGCTGTTAGCACAGCTCCATTAGAGTCAATGGATCCTCCCAGATGAGTGTTTTTAATAGCCTGTAATAATTTAATAGCAATACAAAGTTGTGGAGCAGACTCCAGACTTCCACATGCAGGAAATACCTTCATAAAATCATGGCAATAATAAAATAAATCAGGCTGCCTGTTAATAATGTCCAGTTCTGAGAGTTGCACATGTTATCTTTAGTGTTCGGATTGTTTTTCAGGGCTGTAAATATCCAGCGTACCTAGTTAGCAATAGTGTATGTTCTGGAAAGATAAATACTTCGTAAGGCTTTTCTAACAAACAACAAATTGCCAGGGCTATTTGTTTTAAGTACTTCTGTCATACAGAAGCAGCAATCTACGTACAGTAATTCAGCAGCATACGCTGTCCTACACTTTTCTCATTTTAATAACCCTGCTGTTTCTGAAGGAAAAAACTTCATCCTCTTCTAGAATACAGGTCACCTTAATTTTCATACGCAAATTATTTCAGCATTTCCTATTCAGATACACATCATCTTTAGTGTTCTCTTGAATCCTTTGTGAAAACACACATTTGAGGTTGGGAAGGCTACTTCAGCGTCTGCAAGAGCCGAGGTTGTTTCACAGCTCCAGTTCCTGCATCTTCCCCATGAAATTAAGAGGCAGACAACCCGAAGTAACACACTGCGAAGAGCCAGGGAGCAAAAATAGTCTCAACGTTAAAGAGAAGTTTGCTGAAGCAGAAAGTATCGCAACTGCTAGGCTTTCTTTGCTTTATAATGAGAGAAGTACGCAATCCACTGCACGTTCCATTTTAGACCATAATTTGTTCCTTATTTCAATCAGATTTATATTGGATTACAGCACAGACCTCTCATATGAAAAGTCTTCCAGAACAAAGGCATTGTAAGAGCTTTGTTAGCAAGACAGATCAAGATCGTCTCAGCATTGGCAAGTCTGTGACAGAGAGTACATGACAGCACAACCCACCGTAGATGGCTCCACATCTATTTTTAAGTCTTAAAAATTCAAAAGATGCTGTCTATCCTTGCCGTTGGATCTTTCCTGGAAGCCCGTTCAGTAACACAGCCTCTTCGCATTGCCTGCGCAGAGCTTTGATCCACCTTGGACCGCAGCAGGTCAAGCACGAAGCTCACACTGATACACCCACTACGTTACTGAGTGTAACAGTGGTGCTGTCTGAGAATCGGGGGTACAACGGAATGCCTGCACACACCTGCTGTGCTCGGTAGCAGACAAAGCTTGAGACAAATACAGTCATTTGTATCATCATAACGTATGCTCAGAAAGGTACTTCACCCTCCTGGCCAGCAGCAACAGGTAAGCCCCCACAGCCAAACCCTCAATCGGGAAGAGGATACCCAGTCTCCAAGCAAGCCAGAGAGAATGTTTTTGGAAGGCAGTGTTTTCTAGTCAATCAAGTATTGTGCAGAGCCAAAGCAGACCTGGCAAGGCTTTACATAGCTGTGAGTATGTACAGCTCCTCAACAGAGACATATCTGCTCACCACCAGCACATCTCAGCTGGTTCTCTGAGGCACTTCTGTTTGGTCAGCACTATTTTGCTTTTAGCTGCAGACAGCTCAAGGCAGTTGCTGTTCATCGAAGAGATTGTTTCCCTCTGACACTAACAGTAGTTCATCACTTAATGCAACGAGACACTCCGAGTGTGTCACTGGCATACCAGAACCCAGGGGCTGACAGCTAACCCCCTGGCATCCTGCTCCAGCAGGCTCCCATACATCAAGAGGCACGGACAGGCCAGATGCCTGCAAACTCCTCAGGATCTTCTGAGGGGAACAGCATCATCTTTAAAGTCCTGCACAGGAGGGCAGCCAGCACCCCACCCCCGGTGCCAGACCATCAGCACTCCCAACACTGCTGCCTGTGCCCTGAGGGACAGGCTGTGGGAACATCACCCGCCCTCACTCCGAGCCCCCAGCACTTTCTCCTGCCTACACCTTGACAATGGCAGGAGAAGACAAACTTAGAGCAGCTCCTGCCACTCAAACTGAAACGTGGCTTCCAGCAAACCTGAGTTTAGGTGTGGATGCCGGAAGGGTGAGCTAAGCCTCAACAACGGGGAGTTCAATAAAAGTGTTAGACTGCAACCAACACACACCGCTGGGAGCCTCCCACCCCACGAGGAGAGGTGGGCTGGCTGCACCTTGAAGAAGACTTTGAAGAGCCTCTTCCCTTTTAAAGCTCTTCCGGCTCACCAAAGGCCCTCTGCTTCAAAGATTTGTTCCTGGTTTGATTTTAAATATTCCTTGAACACTCGGTTGAGCCAGTCCAACCTACAGAGGAGGCCCACGTGTGTTCACAAGCAGCGCACATCCACCCGTCCTTACAACGAAAACACAGGAACTGGCCTTTTCATTGAGGAGAGGAAACACCCCCATAACGTACCCCCCCTCAGAAAACTCACATCTGTATCACAGAACAAGACACCATTTGAAAAACGTAATCACAAAAATCCTCTTTAGGTACAGAGGCCCTAAAACGACCCCCGTGTTTCACACGCAGATATAAACGCTTTCATATAAAGATGAAAGGTGACTGCAAGCAAAAGCACCCGGCGCAACGGGGGACCTGCTTTCCCAGAAGTGGTCCAGCGGTCACTAGTGGTCCCTGATGGACGCAGGGCTGACGGAGCAAAGCTGGGCTTTGCTTTAAGGAACTCTGGAAGCGCGTGCTTCTACACTGCCAGCAGCTTTCTGCGCCCGCTAACGGCGTGACCGAGGGAGACCGCTGGCTGCGGGAATTCTTTTTCTCCCTGTAAGGATGGAAAGAATCGGGAATAGCGCACTTTCTCCTGAATATATTTGGCTCTGCAGAAGACACATGTGACACAAATGTTACTATGGAAACTATTCTATTAAATAATATTAAATTAAATTTACATATTTAAAGTGTGCAAAAAACAGTCCAGGTACGAAACTAATTAGCCTAAATTCAATCGTGGGATTACAAAGTAGGGCCTATCAGAATTGTCATTTATCTTCTAAGAGAGGTTTGGTTTTGAGCAAGCTGCTTTTCTGCACCCCTTTCTTTCCAAACGTACCACCTGCACCCCAGTTATTCAGAAAAGTCGTTTCTTGAGATAATTTCTAGATACAAGCTCTGCTCCTAGTTCCCTTGGTGATGGAATTACCACAGCATTGCAGAGAAAAACCCAGGAGCTGAATTCAGTCTGAAAAGACAGTGCACCGATCACAGCGGTGCCACCATAATATTGGAATGTGTTTTAGTAATTCCCACTTACATCTCACCACACACACAGTATTGAAATCCTTCTCAATTAAACAGGAGTCCTGCACGGGGCTGGAGTAGGCTTGTCCTTCCTAATGCTTTCAGGGCATGGGAAAGTTCTTTGAAAGTTACTATTTTAAGGTCTAAAGTATTTTTTTCCCTTCCCACCTCCAGCTCCCGGGTGTCCAACAGCCCTCCCCAACACAGCTACCAGAAACAAGCTGCCAGCACAGCTCCTTCCCCTCCGGGGAGGCCAAGCTCACGTTAGCCACCCAGACCGAATCCACGCTCTCGCTGCAGCCGGTCGGCAGCCCCACGTGTGCACCCAGCTTCGGTCCTCCTGCGCACACACCCCTGCAGCAAGGAGGAAGAGTCACAAAGGAGAAAGGACACGTTTCAGCTGGGGCTGCGTACTGAGAAGATGCCGCACAAGCTGGCCCTGCATTTAAAGAGCTCTGGTTAATCATAATTACCCACTTCTGCTTGGGTGTTGTAAATCAGGGCACTGGGCTTTTAAGCAGCTTATGGAAAACGCAAGTTACAGGGAGAAATCTGCAGCTGCGTTCCAACCACCCATCCTTCAGCAGTGGGCCAAGGCTGTGAACTGAAAAGTACAAGGAGAGGAAAGTACTACTGCTGATGAAAATACTTATTCCCAAACAACTGGAGCAGCGAGACCTGAATAGGTCACTTCTCCCTCAGAGCACGGGCCTCTGCCACCAGACCTACAGCAGCGACAGTCAGATCACAGCAGCTACGACCTTCCCTCCTCGTGTCCTCCACAGGACTGGAAGCCACCAGGACAGCTCGCCCAGAGCCAAGGGCGGCTTAGGGCAACAAACTTGGGGCGTTTCCCTTTAACAGCTCTACGGCCACGGGAACTCTCTGGGACTTTGCATGGACTTCTTCCCAGAAGCACTTGCCATCACCCCTTTCACAATTTCCAGCCACTGATAATGATACAAACCTTTGGAATTAGAAGGAATCAAATAAAGAAACTGCCTTTCCAAAGGAAACATTTAACATTCCTTCCAAGGAGACAGTGTCATTCTCCGTTTCTGCCTTTGGTTTTGCATTCAGCTGTCAAACACACTTCTGCTGAGAGGGCAACTGAACACGTCCTCACCACCACCCCGCTCCGTGTGTCCTGGAAAGCCTCAACAAAGGGAAGTCAGAGGCATTAACAGAACTTACCCCTCTCGCTGAGTGAGGTGCACCGTACTCACCTGCCCATTAGGTTTCACCATTACGGGATGGAAAGGTGTGTCAAAGTTTAGTTTGACTGTTTGTGCTGGAGCAAACCGAACACTAATGCACATTCAGTAATGAAAGGATAGTTACGATACGCTAATTCTGCCAAATTCACTGCAAGTTCTCTCATAGTGCTGTTATTTCCATCTGTCACAGAATCAGGCAGTTCTTAAAGGATGAACTATGACTGCAACTCCAGGCACAAGAAAAATAGCCTGCTGCAACACTTTAAAAGGCTTTCCAGTTTCCAAACAAGTCAAGGAGATGCAAGTTATCAAAACTGTAGAGAAGCCATTGAACATGGATACAGCAAGAGAATGAAACTATGATTGTAATGAGCCAGCAAAAGCCTTCAGATAACCGCACCCCCCATCGTAACTGTCGATGCAAAACTCACGCTGTGAACAATTCAGAATTGCCAACCCACCAGTTCCCAATAAACACAAGAAATGAATTGTGTTCCTCTCCTGAGGGGCAGATACATCAATTAAAGCACCTTCTGTGCACAAAGCCTCCCTCCAGGTTGCGTCCCCCGTAAGCCACGTTGGCTCGCTGAGGGAGACAGGCGGTGCGGAGCACGCGAGCCCCTCGCTGGAGCAGCTCTGGGAGCCTGCTCAGGGCAGCAGGTAGCAGCAGCCCCCCAACTGTAGGCACAGACCAGGCTTGAAGTGAACATATTCCAAACAGGGTACCGCAGGGACCTGGCCCCGCTACTGCCTACAACCGAAAGTAGGAAAGCCTTGTGGTAGTAAAAGGACAGACTTAAAATAAGTTTAAAACTAGATAAGGCACCGAAGGGGGCTTTGGGGGTTTTGATTTTGTGCTACTCAAATGCAACGAACTTAAAAGCCCTAAAGACATCACAAGGTCTCCACCTGTCCCACGCAAGACCTCAAAGACCTCATTGCAGAAACACCAGGACTCACCGCTCTCACAGCTCACCCCTGCCCACAGTCCCCCCGCCTTCCTCCCAGCCATCCTCCTCCTCGCCGCAGGTCCCAGCCCCCCGCGCTCCCTTGCGCGGAGCCCCGCAGCTCCGGCCCGAAGTTGGCGGCGCTGCCCGGCTCCGGGCGCTCCGCTCCCCCCGTGCGAAGGGCAGAGCCGGGAGCGGGAGGTAGCGCAGCCGTGCCGGCAGGCAGCATCCCCAGCTCCCAGCCGGGAGAGAAGGGGGAAAAAATATATATATATATAAAAATATACACACACACACATATCTGTATATATATAATGCATATACTCAGGTGCCTTTATGCTTCTCCCCTCCCCCAATTTTGTGCTTTCACGTCTCCCCTGCGGAGACACCCGTTGAGCTCAGTTTGCAAAAAGGACAAAGGAGGGAGAAAAAAAGGA
>VWZZ01003149.1:869044-938917 GCA_013399095.1 Psophia crepitans | reverse complement strand
AGCGTGGCCGCCAGCCGCGGGGGGGGGTCACCTGGGAATAATCGGCTCTGCCCCGTCGTGCTGAGGGGATGAGGCTCTGCCCTGTGGTTTTCCCCAGGAAAGCGGGTTTTCCAGAAAGTCTTTCAGATGCCTGAGAAAGTCTTTCGGATGCGCCAAGTGGCGCAGCTCCAGGACCTCCTGAAGAGCCGTAACCTGAGCCACCGTCCTGCGGTGACTTCGTGTCCTGCAAATGTCACGCCAGCACATGCTGCATTTTCTAGGCAATGTGCGGCTGCCTGGCGCTGGGCCCCGGGGTTGCCTTCTGCGTCCCCCGAGTTCTCCTTTTCCAAGAACGTGCGAACATTGCCGAATACGCCGGCAAGCCCCGGGGGAGTGGGGCTCCAGGGACTCCGCTTGCTCTACATGGGTTACCTGCTAGCGGCACGCTATAAATACCGCGTCCTGGAAAGAGGGACTGTTCATCTCTTCGTAACTTCTTTTAATAGCACTGCAAACGGAGGCAGTCTGAGGAGGAGGTCAGCCAGATAGATGACTTTGAGACTTATCATGCCATGGAAATTACAAATAGTAATAGCAAGGGATATTAGGGATAATATCCCTATTAGGGATAATAGGGATAGCAAGGAAGGCAGAGCAGAGAATCGCCTCGATGCTGTGCCGAGCCAGGGTGACATGGATCCGCCGCCCATTTTTATTTAGCTGTTCGATGGCTACAAACTCACCTACAATAAAACTGGCCCCTTTCTGGTTTAAATGTGTAGCTCCTTCATTTTAGGAGCAGCCAGAAGCGATGGTGGTTGCTTCGCTGTGGTAACAGCGTGGTGCTTTCAGTTCTTGCTTGAAGAGGTGATTATGCTTTGCAGGGCTTTACAAAATATTAATTGATGGAGTGGATTACAGAGATAGAGTGCAAGACATTCTAGCTGAAGGCCTAATTCACTTAGGATGAAGACGACAAGCCTGCAGTCCTTACCTCAGAATTTTACACTTCCCTCTCCTTTTCATGGAGTTATTTCACAGAATGCATGAAATAGAACAGCTTCGGCTAGAAACAACAACTTCCACACCCATGCACCAAAACACGACACAAATGAGAATAATATTCCCAGGCAAGTCCATCCACTAGGATGATACACCCTTAAACCAACACAGAAGTTCTGTATTGCAAAGCATAGGCTCCTCACTGCAAAACTGCCAAGTAATGTGTTTTTGTTAAACATATGGCAGAGCGCCCGCGACACTGTTAGTACCAGCTCCCCAGCACCACCCGTTAGGTTTCACTGCTGGCCGAAAGCTAGAAAAATTAAGACACCCAGCCTGGTGCATCTTGTGCAGAAGTGTGCATTCAGCACGGAAACATATTTCACAATCTCAAGCACCATAAAAATACTAACGCTGGAAGCATCAAGCATATTCTAAACCCAGAAAAAAAAAAAACCCAGAGTGTGCTTATTTTGGTTTTGTAGCAGGGAACAAATTACAGAGCCACTTTAGATGTCTTTTCAACAAGTTTAGATGTTTCTTCTAATCCCTTCCAATCCCTGTAAACACCTACTGCTGATTTCATTAGCCACTGGCATATTCTTACAGGTAAACACATTCCTAAGAGCTTTGCTAAGTAAAGGTGGATTTAAGCCTGTGAATGAATTAGGATATTAGTGTCCACTTAACGTTTTCACTTTGAACAACATAAATCCCTTACACATGCTATGGTTCAAAGAGAAAATGCATTTTAATTCCCATGTGTGCAATATGTTCCAAGAACGTGCCAGGAAATCTCATTGTTCGGGTTTTCAACCCAATACTATCACTAGAAAAAACCTTGTTTACCAGGTTTCAATACCGATGCAAATGTGTGCTCTCTGTTTTGACAGGAGTCCTCCTTTCATTTCCCCAGGGGTCTATTGACCATTTGCACTCGCCATAAGGAAACGCTGCACATGTTTATCTATATTCAAAACAGCATAAAACCTTTCTAATAAGCTTTCATTGAGATGCAAATTCTTTTCCTTTTAATGACAATGTTATTGCTATTATTTCTTACGAAGATAAGAGTCAAGGGTCACTTTGAAGTACTAGCCTGCTGGTAATAATTTAAGTGGATTATTGTTATATTCTAATCTCATAATAACCATCAGTGCATTGCCCTACAATGAGCTCGCTGGCTCTTGGGGCTCTGGGAACAGAAATCACTGTTATGCATTTTAACTGAAAACGAAGGTATCGGCTGGGTTTTTCCAAAATGCCATACTGACATTTTAAAAAGAAGTTACATTCACCTTATTATATTTGCCGCATGTCATCCCCTGTGTCCATGATATTATTTCATCACTGTCTGAAGGCGAGATGTGACAAACATCTCTGAGCCTTACCAAGTTACAGAATGAGAGAACTGCAGAGGCCATTTTAAGGAAGCAATATTTTCTGTGGAAGTTATTTCCCTGAACAGATGGAGCTGGAGTCAAACATTTCCTGACAAAAAAAAGTTTCTCATCTGATCACCCTGAAATGATTTTCTGGAAATGTAGAACATGCATCAATATTTTTTTATGGAAAGCTGCCACAACATTTTGTCTCCTTAAGGTCAAGATACCAACATTTTCCCACTATCGTTTTGATTTTTCAGAGTAGTTCAGAAACGATACCGTCACAATGAAGTGTTCTGACCTTATCAAGTACTTTTAGGTTACTGGAATGCAATATTTCACACACAGTATCTCTATGAAAAGCTTTTTGGCATTTCTACATCTAATTTTGTTTTGGTGCGAGATAAAGTTTTGACATTTCATTCAGAGTTTTGCAATAGAAAGTCTGAATTTGGACTAGTTCTAGCTGCAAGGAAATGCAAGAGATGATGAGCAAAAATTAGGGAGTGTCATTCTTTTAAAAAAAAAAAAAAACAACAAAAAACAAAACCGGTGGGTTTGTTGGGTTTTTTCCCTATGCTGTTGCAAGCCTTGAAATCCCTTATTCTCCTTTTTGCAAAGCCAGACCTGTAGTGCTGCCTTGGATCATTAGGCCAGCCACGTTTATTTTTGGAACTAGAAAAAAAAAAGTTTATTCTGGATTTACTTCTTTCATGATGCAGAAATTTTATGCGTTTTGCCTTATAATTGTCGCTTGTTCTTACCGCTGGTGCCAATGCAAAACCATACGCTGGGCCACAGCACAAAACCGCTCAGAAATTCTCTTCCTTCACCATTTACGTGTCACTGTGCTAATTGATTTTGAGTGACTGAATTCTGCAGAAATGCAGATTTCTCAGTTATTTTTCTGCTTCTGTTACAACTTCTTCCGCGCCTTTATTTCTCACATGCCAGAGAGGCTGCCAGCGCCATGGCCAGCACTGCCGGGCGTCAGGCAGAGGAGTAGCGTGTTGGGTCACAGAATTGAGGAAACCTTCATAAAATTTGGGCTGGCCTTTTGAGACAGCTTACGTGGTGAAGTGAGGGCAGGTCCCTTGGTTAAAACATCCTCATTCGCTCCAGGGTTTTTTTAATACATTAGGTATAAAATTGCCTTAGTGAAACGCACACACAACTTGCTGGCAGAATTACTATGCAGATGTCAGTCAGTGCCAAAAGATGAAAATTCATGAGACTGAACAGTTAACTTAACCCCCCCCACCACACAGAGCGTACGCATATAGCTGTTGCACAGCGAACAGGAAAGTGCCTGCCAGCATAAGCCACTGATAATCAATATTTAATGAAAATAAATAATCTATTAACCAGGGTAACATGTCATTTTGCACAGTAATATCACAGTATCAGGCACTGAAATTACCTTGCCTGTGCACAATTCATCCAAATAATTTCGCTTCTTGTAGACCAAGGTGGTGAGAGGCGGAGAAGATAGCGGAGGGGGGAGCAGCAAATGAAATGCATCCTTTTACTGGAAACTCTGGTTCTGATTGTAATATTTTGTCCCTAACAAAATTACTGTCAACACAGTGAATGTTAAGATAGAAATAAATATATGCTAACTGAATCTGCAAGCAAAGTGAATCCAGGGTAACATTAGCGATTGAAAAACCCAACATTCATTTTGCTTGCTTTGTATTTCTGTGGCAGTTACAAGCATTTAAGGAACTTTTTCATCCTTGCTCTCCTGAAGACATACATCAAGGGACCTTCCTGCACCTGCAGAACATGGCTGGAGGGATTAAGCAGGACTGAGCGGCGGGTCACAGGGTCACCCTCCGTCCTCCCTTTTCCTACAGGTAATTTAGCAGAGCCGGCAGTGTATCAAAGCACAGCTCCGGGACCGGCAGCTCGCTCTGATCTTCGGCTATGGCAGAGCTGGAGTGATGTAGCCTGTGCAATTGCAGTTTCCCTGACTGCCTGTTTGATATTTCCCGTCTGAACCAGCACAAGAACATTAATCCCAGAGCCGGTCCCACAATACGCAACAGCAGCCTTTACCGAGCCGTGAGCAGGCAGCGCAGCGGTGCCACACTCACACCTCAGCGGCCGCTGAATCCGGATCATTCCACGTGCACGTGAAAGACTCATTCACGTTTTTCTGTGTGTTTGGACTTAACTGTGTTGCTTGTGTAGGTGGATCTCACTGTATGACATACATGGTTGTCACTGGGGCTGGCCCAGCTAAACCACACCACCGCATGTTGAGTAATTCCATCCTCCAAAACGGGACCTCCCTCCACTGGTGGAAAGATCAGTGTCTTGTGGGACAAGGCGGCGTTTTCCAAGATAGCGAAGACAAGTCAGCTAAAGGGTATCTCAAGATTGGAGTTGTCAACATCAAGCTGTGAGTAAGATTTAGCAGACAAAGGTGTAGAAATCATACCATTAAGGGATGACTTGCCTACTGTATGCTCACGAAGGAACTTGGCTGGGAAAGTATTAATGGCACCCAGGGAACTGTTTAAGCAAGGGCCTATACTCAATGGTATCTCAAAATTTTAAGGTCATTCTGTAGGAATCTAAACCTTGTCTCGCATAACGTTGTCTAGGAAGGTTTGGAGTTACTACTAGCACTCAGGCTGCAGTATCCCTCGTCAGTGTCGTAACAGGACGCTGGTCGCTATTCCAGTGTATTTAAATAATTTACTATTATTATGCTGCAAGAAAAGCAACTCCTAAGTTTCAGTGGAAACCCAAATGTTCTAAGTTTCACTCAAAAATTCAAATAGAAGCTTTACATTACATCACAATTTTTAATGTGAGTTGTTTCTAACTGACTTCGATGTATGTATTTCTAGATATTCCAATACTGATTGATTTCAGGGCAATTCATTTTCTGTTATTTTGCCCTAAATACTTATTACTGAGCCAATGTCAAGTTAATTTGATGTCTCTGTTAACAGTATGTCTACAAGGCAAATTCTTATCTTGACTCAGTGCTTATTTAAGCATTTACTGCTGCATGTCTACTGAAAATTTATGCCTGAAAGTTTTTTGATCCTTTTGTTGCTGTTAAATGAGTTAGAAAAAAATGTATATTCTAATTATAGTATTTGCAGATGGCATTTGGAAAAGATATCAAATAGTGTCAGTTTACGATGCGGAGTGCGGTATTATGTGCTGCCTTATACAATCAGTAGATTTGGGGGGCGGATTTTAACGTGTCGTTGTGCAGTTGCAAGGTTGAATTTGCACAAAGCAGGGACCCGAATAAACTCGCGGGCAGGAAAAGCCAAAGCTCTCAAGGCCCTGCCCCCCGGAGCTACCGAACGGGGAAGGCGTGAGGGGAGGGTTTGTTCTCTGTGTCATTCTCCCAACGTATCAGTCCCTTCGTGTGGACGCGGTGGAAGAAGAATTGTGTTTTGCAATGCACCAAAGGGCCAAAGCAAGTTATTGCCCTTTAGAAGTAAGACAAGTTAGTAGGAAAGAATGACGACTGAATCACAGCACCTTCCCACCGAAGCATCAGAGAGGATAGCTAACTACAGCGCCGTGCTTTCTGACTGTCCTTACCCGGAATGGAGACAAAGGCGTGCATCCATCACCCTCCCGCACACACAATCGGAAACACCCGCTCGTGGGAAAACCTGCGTCACGTTTTGAAAAGGCCGCCCAACTCTACAGATGTTCTTTGCTAACTTGGAAGGGGGAAATCCAAAACAGCCACTATGAAACAAAGACCTAACAGAAGTAAGGCAGACCCCAAGACAGCGAGGCATTTTTTTTATGGCACGCAAACAAATCTGCAGTTTGTATTTCAGTATTGAAATAAAAATATTGTGAACACTTTCAGAGGGGTAAAGCCCAAATGACGGGCTCCCTGCTCAAGAAACGGTCAGAGCGATTCACATGACTCCATTACTCCTTGTAGCGAAAGGCTCCGTGTAGAATATACGTTTTATAAACTTCTGCTAACTGCCCAGCAACTGCAGGTGCCTCACACTGGGCCACTTGTGACCTTCCTTTGGGAGACACCAAAGGTGTTATTAATTGCATTTGCACTGACCATGGAGGTGAAGTCTCATGGAAGATTGAAGGGGACATGTCTGGGCCAGCCACAGTGCTTCCTAGTCTCTTCTCCTAAACTGCGCCAGTGAGTCCGGTATACAAATGGGAAAGGTTTCAAAAAAGTTAAATGATTTCCCAGATTTCCCAGGGTCTTGGTCAGAAACAGCATGAGAGGTGCGTGTCCTTCCCGGGGGCTGTAAATATTGCTGCTGTTCAGTGTTTTGAGGAGCAGGTTCCAGCACAGGCATAGATTGCCCAAAACAGGGAGTTTGCCAAAGGGTTAACTTCAATTATATGTCAGGTCACTCCAAAGCGATGCGAAAGAGACCGGGCTTATGACTGTAGAATGTATCAGTAAAAATATTTGTTTGCTATTGCCCAAAGTTTAACAAGTTTTCTAACAAAGCTGCCATAAATTGAACATCTGGCTGTATGGGGTGGAATTTACAGACCTTTCTCATGCAGCTACTTCCCTGAGGGACGGAGGAGAATGACTTAACGCCCCATTATCCTTGATTTTCATGCAATTTAGACAGAAAATATTGTAAATTGCATCTCTCATGTAAATTATTTCAAATGAGTATTCATTAACACAGGTGACTTTGCTTGCCAAGGCTCAGCTGGCTCTGGGGACTCATCAGTTGTCCTAAATGGTGGCTACACACACTGATTAGCGGGAACAGAGCGGGGAGAAGAGCACAGGCATAAATACACAAGGAGCACTCATTCATAAACAAAAACAAAGACAACTTGAGCAACATGCACCGCCCAGCATTAACAAGTCCTGTCAGCAGTTTCCTGACTGAGCTTGCCTTTGTTTCCTGACTGATAATTAAATGTTAGATTAATTCAAATTTACCTTTGTCATTATTTGTGGCCAGACTCATCTATCTCACTCTGCGTGAACGTTCTTGCATTAAGTAGTTTACTACACATTAAAAATGTTAAATGAATATTAACAATACGTGGATTTGGGTGGTAAAATGCACTAAGCTAAAAGGTTATGAGTTATAATAAAATGTAGTGCTGAAGAATTACTAACACACCACAAAACCTGTGTGCTCCATAACCTGTAACGAACCGTTACCGCTGAAACTTCCATCATTGTATTAAAATTTTACAATATCTTTGTGCAGGGGTTGCTTGAGGTAACTCACCTCCCTCTCCAAAGCATCGCGTCCCTTCCAGCTCCCACCTGCACGACAGAGACCTTTGGTGGCGAGGTGCCGAGGATGCCCAGCCTGCATCCAGCCCAGAGCTTTGCAAGTACCAAAGGCTGAAGATGAGTACGTCCTCTGCGCACTCGGCACTGTTTTGTAGTTTGATCATTCTTTGACACATATTCAAATCCAAGCCACATTTAATTTTCCCTTAGATAGGATATACTGAAAGAGTAACTAACGTGCATTGCCGGGTAGTTCCGGGCCGTGCATTTCCCTGCTACTTTGTCCCTCAGCCGGTGACCAACCATCCTGACAACCATCTGCTCAGCTTTGCATTCATCTTCTTCCACACATTTCAGTAAACAACAGGAAATTGGGTAGAAGGATTCCATATACAATTTATGAACGAACCAAACTTGACATTTGACTTAAAATATTGAAATTCAAATAGTGGTCATTTGGGGTGAGCTCCTATGAATTCATACACTCAAGCTCAGAGAGCTTTCTCTTTCAAAACAAACTATGGCCAAAAGACTGGGGGGAGAAGTAATTTTTAAATTGTAACTAATTCCACTGTAAGTACACTAGCTGTTCCTTTCGATTGCCAAAGCCTGAAGCAGGAGTGAAAACCTGGCAGTATGCTCTGCCCTTGGCAGAGCTGCTGGGCATCACTTTCATGGTCCTGACATCGCTTGTGCGCATTGGGCTTTTCAGAAGAGCTTAAGGAAACCAGCTCTTCATGAGTTTTCAGTGGGATTTGGATGCCTACCTCTGCCAGGTTCCTCTGAGAGCCTGTTTATCACATTTTGAAGGAGGCTTTTGCAACATACAGGAGGAGCATTCACAATTTGTCCATTCCACTGTGAACTTGGGAGGTTTTAGGCAGCGTCATAGGATGCAATGAGAGGCCAAGGAGCAAACTTGCTCCAGAGATGTGTGTCTCAGGGGCTCTGGCAGTGGGTAAAGCACACACCTGATGAGGAAATTTAATTCTTTCTAAAGTAGGTGCCGTGCACCCCTTGCCCTTTCCCTGCACCCCTGGCCTTTGCTCGGGTTAGGCTTGGGAAGGATTCGTTTCTCTCCTGCAAACCTCTTCTTGGTAATTTTTGACCATGAACACTGAAATGCTACAGCCCTGACTCATCAAGAGCTGTAACTGTGAACCTAATTTAAAGCAGTTCCATAATGATGTTATAAATTAATGGTCTTACTCATGTAATAATGTTTGCTATGTGCTCAGGCAACGGCTGTTCCAGGGCCTAATTCCCTGAATGATGGATGAGTAATTCTGAGGCCTCTGTTTCTATCGATAACACTAGTTTTGAGGGTTTTTTTCTGGAGAAACCAGTGTCTGCTCATTGTAAGTTTATTATGAGCTTTTGGTTGGAGTCTAGTAAATCTAAACTGGCAGAATTTCATTCCCTGCAGTTGTATGATGCCAGTTTGCACTAGCGGACATGTCGGTCTTTATCTTTTGTCTTGGAAGCTTTCCTCGCGGTCTCCAATCCCAACACATGCCACAAACTCAAGATGTCAGGTAGTTGTCCACAATTAACCTTTCACTGCAGAAGTTTGCACAAGAGCTAAAATTTTAATACAGAAGGTGGGGGCACCAATAATGACATGCAGGCTGTCAGGGCAATTCATTTGGCCACCAACATATTTTCTGCCAGCTTCCTTGTCAAGAAATCCCTTAGACCTAGATAGGTGTCACCAACTAACACATTTTTCTGGCACCTTGTTCCCTCGTTTCCGAAGATCCTGCAACTACACGTAGGGCCCATAGTGCATTTGATGAAAATGCAGGCAACTTATCTCATTGTAAGACACGGATCTGCTTGCGGCTGGGGCAGGTTGGGTCCTCATCACACGACCACGCTGGTGCGAGCGGATTGAACAACTCCTTGGTTAATTGAAAAGCCTGCCTGTAAGATTGATGGATTGGTAAGACTGATGAGCTTTATTGAAAGAAAACTCTAATTCCCAGCTGTGGTTCAGTTTGGGATAGCAAAAATAATGCTTATATTTAGTCATGGAAATAAATAATGCATGAGTGTTACCATGGCATTTTAGCAGCATTTGGGCCTGAAACAGGCATTGCTGTCATCCCTTCTCAGTCTGTTCAAGCCTTATACTTTGTGACAGTTCGTTTCCCTAACATTAAACTTTAACCAAATGTTACTCCCTCTTATGAAAATCAGGGGCTTCTATTAGACTTGCTTGAGGTAGATTTGCTAAAAAGCATTTATGTGTAATATTTAGTGCCATCTGAAAGCTACTCATCACATTTTCTTCTTTGTTTCAAACTGGAGAAGGAATGTTTGCCAATAAACAAAATGTATAATTACGAATATAATTGAACGTATTGTCTTTATAAACGTGCTTGCCAACTGGCCGTTTTCATGAGCAAAACGCACACCTACAATTACTAGTTTCAAAGGTCCAGTTGTGAGATTTTTAACTTGAAAAGTGCAAGCAATTGGTGATTTTGTTGAATAAAATTATTTGGTGACTTTTCCCTGTGAGCTTTTTTCCTGTATGTATCTATCCTAAATTAAGGAACTTGACTATACTGCATGGTTAACAGTTCCCTGAAAACACAGATAGAATAAAATATATATCTAGTGGAATCTGCAAATCCTTTTTAGATATATTCAGGTATTGTTGCCACCTCTCAAGACTGGATTGCAAACATGAAAACTTGAAGGTTTTTTAAAGCCCCAACCCCTTGTTTAATATCACTAATTTTTTATTTTTTTTTTAAAGTACATTTCTAGGCATTTTAATTCCAGTGTAATAACATGACCCTGAGTAACAGCTTGGTTTGAACCACTTTTTGTTACCGTAGTCAGAATATGTATGATTGGAGTTTTGATTTAGGTTTTCACAGAGTTTTGCACATTTCTTGGTCTTAGCCCAGACAACCTCAATAATCCCCAAAACATTTTGCAACCGATTCACTTCAATTTTTGGACATCTTTTGCTTGTACCTTGATTTCTAGAAGAAAGGCAGAAAACCTATGCTATATATTTATGTTGATTTCACTTAAATCTTTTTTTAGGACTTTCAGGTAATGCTCCCGGCTAAGCAGAATGGAAAACCGATCTGGTGTGTACTTAGTAACAATGGACTTCAGCAGAAGCACCATCAGCAACAATAACATCTTCTCATTATAAAACACTCTGGACTTTTTGGTCTAAAATTCCTAAACTAATCTAAAAAGAAGATTATCCTTTCATTCAACAAGTGGCAGCAGAGAAGATAAGCCATCATGCAAGAAGATTAGAAAAACTCCAAAATATCCTCATAAAATAAATTATTAAGACTTTGATGTTACCTTATCTGCCAGGGAAAGGTTTCCCAAATGTTACAAAATATGAACAATCGCACTTCGGAACCGAAGGCGCGGCACTAAGCTCTGCGCGCGCTGCTTTAGCCTTCAAGAACTGAGCCAGCGCACGACGCCGTCCAACCTTTACGGAAGCACAAACCACACATTTGCATGCAAGCTGCATCTACCTCTAAAAAAAAAAAAATCAATACTAAACCAAATGTAATTTGTCTGAGAAAGCTGATCAGAAGTGCACTGTTTTGAAAGAGCCAGGGGCACACAGAGCCATTCCTGAAGCTGAAGTGTCCAGGTCCCCCCCCAGAGCGCCGGCAGCAGAGGTGCCCCCTGCCCAGACCTGCCTCACCCCACAGCCCAGGCCCCAGCACAAACCAGGGCACCAAGATTAATAACTGGACGATGAACAGAAACGAGACACAGCCCAGGACGGAAGGAAGGAGATGGTACTTTGAGAACGTGTCCGTCACTGGGACCAGCAGGGTCCAGACATCCATTCCCCTCTACACCTCCGGAGAGGGGCAGGGCAGGGGCGATGCTGTCAGACCTCAGCACAGCAATTTTTACCCCGTTAGGATGGTGAAAAGCCATTGCAAAGGTCTGTGTACAGATTATAAAGCCAACAAAACCTACTGCCTTTCACTTCCCCAATGGCAGCTCACGTGAGCAGCCACACTACATGTGAACAGCTCTTGGACCAACAAAACCATTTTCCATCTGAGAATATCATGCTATAACATGTGTGATAACTCAGTGTAAAGAATGAATTGGATGGGGAAATAGTTCTACTGATAACTAGAGGAAGGGGAGGAAGGGGGGGCGTAAAGTGGTAGTTTAAGAAAGTCATTTAACACACACAAAAAATATAAATTAAATAAATTAAACCAACCTATGTGAACTTTGCAATATTTCTAAGGACATTTGGTCAAAAAGGCTGCTCAAAGCTAATGAACTAGAACCAAAACCCAGCATGATGAAGCTAAAAGGCAGCTCCTGAAACTACAAATAAGATGAAAAGAGGGTGCCAGGTTTATTGAGAAGATCTGCTTAATTGAAACTGAATAACTGCAAATGGCACATCGGCAGCGCGTTTCAGCTAGAGATTTCATATGGCTAATGGTAATTACAAAATATGTGACAAATTGACTCAGAGCAAGTGAGAAAGTATATGACAGGCAGATAAGAGCAAATATTACACTACTGCTTACAAGTCCTAAGTCTTTCAGTAATGAGAATTTTAACATTATTCAGAAATTATTTAAAAAACCAAAAATTAGACAAAAGCAGTAATTTTGGAACATGTAGCCACTGCAGTTTCAATGGAACTCCTAGTTCCATGTCCCCTGGCATTATGGATCTGATCAATCCTCATGGCCTTTGGTAAAATAAATAATTAAAACACGGTCAAAAAATCATATTTATGCTTCACCTTCGTTCCCTGTAACTCTCATTCATTGTCACGCCAGCGACTGATGTCTGCTCTTCTGGTCATAAACAGGGGAAAAAACCTGCCGTGGGAAAGCAAAAACATTCCCATTGACAACCGCAAACACCACCACGTATCGCACATCTCCTTCTTTCTCTACCGCTGAATGGAAAAATATTCTTAGCTGCTTACTGAAGCTTAGCTCAATGAAGTAATTAAAAGAAAAACTTAATGAAGTGGTGCGCTAATGAGACCGGCTCAGTCCGTGGCAGCAGCATTTCGGCAGCTCCCACATGAGGACACGCAGCTTTATTGGTTTCCCGTCGCCCGGCTCTGCCTTTCACTCCACATCCACCACTGGCCCCCAGTTCATGGTGGGAGCATGGGCTGTCCAGGGACAGGTGACAACCCTCCCCACAGCGTGTGGCCAGGCTTCCCCGCCTGCCCTGGCTGGTGCAGGGACTCGCTGGTTTTCAGTGCAAACCATTCTTCTGATCCCATGAAGCCCCCTACCGCCCCTGTGGGCGACAACTGAGCTGCTTGGAAGGTCATGGCTGGTAGTGGCACACTCACAGTCCCACACCTACTCCACCGGGCCCTCCTGAGTGTGGGTGGGGCTAGGAGGAGCTGTGAAAAGACCTATCACCACCTCTAGAATTCCAGAGACAACTGGTTGCTGTCCCTGGCTCCATTTTCTTCCTTGAGAAAGCTCACCACCTTTCCTTTAAACAGAGTCACCCTAGCAGCATTAGTTTTTATCATTAAGCTGTGGAATCCCTGTTCTTGTCCTGACCTCACCATGTCAAAACCTGTATAGATTCCAGCAAGAATGGTGTCGCCCTTTTGCGGTCTGAAAAAGCCTCTCCTGATCTCAGCAGAGAACCTCGCTTGGAAGCAAGAGCCACAGAGAAAGGCGACGTAGGGGACCCGCCACCACAAACAAGGTTCGTGGTGATCCAGAGTTTGCCCTTCCTTCCTCCAGCACGCTGTGAGGTCTGGGGGGTAATATCTCATGAGGGTGACATGCCTGTTTTATGCTTCAGAGCACGTTTGATTACAAGAAACATCTTGCCTGAATCATTGCCAGCTAAAGAGTGCGAGGCCGTTAAAAGCACCGTTTGTCCTGAGAAACACCTGCCTGCATACGTGTATACGAGGTATACATGTGCACAGTAATTATCCTATCATTTACACCATTCTGTGAAGGCCCATAATACTTCTGCCATGAAGGTAAATTGCTGGGGGGTTAGGTTTGGATTTTTTTGTTTTGGTGGGGTTTTGATTCGTCGGTTTCGTTTTGTTGTGTTTTTCCAATGTACAGGTACTGAAGTGCAGGCAAAACGTTAAGTCACTTTTTTAGTATGATTTCACTATGTTGACATTATCACAGCCCTGCAAATGACATTGTCTAGCAGATAAGGAGCATGACACCAAGCCCAGACAGCAGCTGGTGGAGGCACTCACCTCTTCTTAACAGCTAACAGAAGGAAAAGGTAGAGCAGCTTTGCAATAGGAAAATGATCCAACGCACACAGAGTTCAGTGGGATTTGCATCAAACCTGTAATTCGTTGAATAAAAGAGAAAACAATAAGACAAAGGGCTTCATTTGTCTCCTTGCTGATAAGGCTGGAAGTCGGGAAAAGCCCCGTTCCCCACACGGGAATTAACAAGATTCAAGTGATGAACATCCTTGGTATTCAAAAGCGCGTTATAAATGAGAGATCGGGAGGAAAAGATGTTAGCAGCCACGAGATGCCCATATTTTATTTAGCTAAATGGATATTTGCATTTCCCCCACAGGGAGTAAAATCTGCACATGTCAAACTAGTTTTCCTATGTAAATGTAAGCAAACACACACATGCATCAAGTGGATAAATATGACCTCTCAGATCCTTCTCATGCAATCATTCTTTCAAATGAGGCCGTTGCCAAATAAAAATGTTTCTTTAGTTTTTCTCCACATTTTCAGCTGTGACTGCAAAGACATTTCTATCACCGTGTTCTGTACAGGAGCCTACGTCTGCTCACAAGTCAAAGGTGATACGAAACCTGGAAAACGCCCCAGTGCAGCATCTGCTCTTCTGCACCATTTTTATACAACATTTTGTACTGAAGACATGGACGTCATGCAGGATGGCTGATATGCAATAGGATGATTTAACCCTGAAAGCTGAATTTTCTATAGAGGTTTAAAAATGGTGCAATTAGGACAGGCTGTCACACAGTGATTAATACCACAAGGTACCTATCATCTCTTTTAGTCATACCAGAGTAGCCCATTAATTTGAAATCTCCACGGTCACAAGTGTCACTTGCTCCCACATTTATCCATGGGGACCAAGAGGCTGTCGTCTTAGGGAAATCGATACTGAGGATGGTTGTGAATACCTTCAGACTCATCAAAAGCATGGGTGATGTGAAGGGGGAGGAGGATTTCATTAAAGTTAACAAATTATTGGTGTGGCATGATGGTACAATGTTAAATGGATGTCACAGTGCAGACAGCTCATGTTCTAAAAAACGCTCATTACATTTTGCCCTGGAGTAATGATTTATATGATTAGGGTGTTTTCTTCATCTAACCTCTCTCCCTGTCTTCAGGTTTTCTACTGCCAACCATCTTTATTATATTGGAGCACCCTCAGTGCAATATTTATAGCAATAGTCAAATCTCCATAATATAATGTTCAGCAATTTTTTTTTTTTAAAGTCCCTCAAATTAAGGAATAACACAATATTTTCATTAAAAATGGTGGAAGTTTTAAGTCTTACCATGCCACACCTCTGATACATCGCACAGAGCGCTGACAACACTGTAATAAAGCTCCGTTTGTGTCATGCTGCACCTGACCTACATTCCTGGATTATTTAAGAACCAATGTATATTTTTTTAGTACATTTAAAGAAACTCTTCTGAATCCAAATCTATTTCTTCTCATCCCACTGCTCGATTCCCAGTCCAGCGCACGTTACGAGGAACGGAGCTCTCCAGCGAACTCAGTCACAGTGGTTTGAAACCACAACGTGCTGCCACGTTCCTTTGATGAATATGTACATGAATACGTATGAGGAACCCAGCCCTTGCCTTTTGGGCCAAAGATGATCATCGTGCAGTTGTCCTACACCAGCATCCTGTACCAGTTCTAAAGAACGAGTACAGCAGCATCTGCCATCGCATTCTTCGGAGTTTCAGAGAATAGAGAGACTGTATAATTAACAAGTCAGCACCCTGCAAGTACCCTGAGGCAACGCGGAAGCTAAAAATGACTGGAGAAATGCAAGGAGTGACAGAAGGACTTATGTTCATTCAAATAATGAATTTGCTTTAAAGAATCGAGTGGAACTGTTGTCTTAGTAACCCACTCAGAGCGCAAACGTCTCGGTAAGTCAGCGCGCAGTCACCGTCACGTGCACACCAAGACAGGCTGGCGAGTCCTGCATAAGGATCCAGATTCCCTGGAAATACTGGGCACAAATCACCGTGGAATTTAGCACTGAACTAGGCAGAACAAAAGAAGTTTGCTTTTTCCTCCCACATCCCCTAGGAAAGCCAGAAAAAAAGTAAAATTGTCAGGCCAGTTCAGAACACACTACACGGGGCTGCGTCCCGGGTTTTAAACAAGCACAGACACAGCCCAGAGAAGGCGCCTTGGCTTCCCTTGTTATCTCTCAGATGCCACCTGAAGCAGAGCGCCTGGATCGCTCACGAACAAGGGGAGCCTGCGCCAGGCTGATTGCCGACCCCGGGTGACGCTGGCTCTCCCCAGACACCACTGCTGCTGGGGCGAGACACCCTCCCGTGCAAAACACCTCACTAGTGGTAGCATATGTTCTCCCGGAGTTCTATTATCATATCTGAAAGGATTTTCAGCATTATGCATTTATAGCTGCAAAAGCTAGTTATCAAAATATTAAATAAGAAAGTGTGTTGAAGAAATCAATGGTACAAGAGCTGTCTGTCATGGAAACGTGTTTCACAATTACAGTTTGTTAAAAACACAAACTTTCCCTGAGGCTAAACTATCCGCAGCAATCCAACTTACCTTCGCGGACTTTTACAGGGGAAAGAAAGAAAGAAAAAGTCCCTCCAATCTGAAAATTAATCTTAAGTAACAAAACTATTCTTTTACAAGCCTCACTGTTACTGTAAAAGAGCAACTGATGTACCCAACAGAAAGGTTTAACTAGAGTGCCTGAAACCATCTCTTAGGAACGCGCTTTCGGAAACGCGTCCATATTCACGCGGTTGCTCGGCAAGTGGCAGAGCGCTCTGAAAGCGACTGCACGACACGGCATCTTGGCAGCACCGCTTGGTTCTTCTGGTGATCTGAAGCACTGGTGTAACAGCCAGCAATGAATTTCCGATCGGTTGCCATCCCTTGCTGGAATTTTAAACGTGTTCCCACTTGGAGAGTCTGAAGTTCAATTGGCTTTAGTGGTTTAAATGCAAAAGAAAGTTAATTAGTCATAAAAAAATGGTACACAATAATTGTGGCACCCCAATTTATATTCAAACATGACTTCTGGTCTAAAATAGAAAGCAAGGCAACTAGCCAGCAGAGGCGTTAACTGCTTGGGTTATTTAGTATATAATGAGCAAATGCATCCACTCGCCACTTTACTTTGCAACGCTGTTCTTCATTTACTGTTAATGCATTCATAACGTAAGGGTTTGTTTACCATTACGGTGATTAACAACAGGGAAACTGGATCAAACTCTACTCTGGGTCACTTTACAAGATCAGAAAAATTATTGTAGGAACAGCGTTTGGCCCACTGCAATTTCTGAATTTAAACCACAAGCGATTTAGCAAAGTAGTAATGGAATGGAAATAATTTTATATTTGAATTTGTTTCATTTTATGCTGCTCAGAACAACTGGAGATGAGGTTAAGAGTAAACTGAGCCCAGCCTGCCTGTAGTTAACTGTCCTGAAAGAAAAAGAACCCCACACCAAAAAACCAAGCCACAGAAGAAATGACAAGGTTTTGATCTGAAAGTCCCCCTGGCCGAGCTGCTAATCAGCCTCAGCAGAAGAAACCCTGGCAAGGGACACTGAGGAAGCAAAACCGAAGGCACTTGGCAGAGCACGCTGAAGTTCAGCTCCAAACGTCTGAAGAACTCATGGGCGATGGGGGTGGCTGGGAACTGTCTCAAAGAGCTGAAGGACAAACTGCCTTTGGGGACATCTGACAGAGGTTTCCCTGGATCTTCCTCTTCTGCAAAGAGGATTTTTCTACCCGACAGAAACTGTGGCGGCTGCCTGGTGCTCACAGGTACTTTGCGCAGCACGCGCAGTAAATCCCGCTGAAGCACGTGGCCCTAACGTGCGTGCAGCCGCTCTTCTTCCCAAGATTTCCTCAAGGAAATGAAGCACAACAGCATTTAAAAAATAGTAATATGTCACTTCTGCTCTCTACAAGTCATTTCTGGAATAGAGAGGAAGGAAAGCTGATCCTAGCGTTTTTAAATGTAGTTGAAATTACTGTACTGATTTTTATAGTTATTTTCAGCATTGACTGCAAGTAGAATAGNGATCAGCACTCCCAGGTCCTTTTCCTCTACACAGCTTTCCAGCCACCCCGCTCCCGGCCTGTAGCGCTGCCTGTAGCTCTTTCCTGTTTCACCACATCCCTCTACATGATAGCAGCTGGAATTTTTTTGCCTCTGGTTTTAGAGTTTTACTTAATATCACCTGAAAAGCAACACCCACATCCACCGACATCCTTCCTGTTAGCCCATGGATTCCCTTCCAGCTAAAACTTGATCAAGCCTATTTCTGAAGATTTAATGCAATTCATTTAGAGCACTTCTGCCATTCACAGACCTGCGCACAAGGCCCACTTAGTCTCTCCAAGCCCCGTTTTGATGGCTTTCCCTGCAGACAGTGTGTTAAGCTTTTGTTTAGTCATTGAACTGAATCCCCCATGAAACATTCCCCACCACAGCTGCAGCCCTGCAGCATCACTTCTTGCAGTGACAGTTTCAGGAGGCATCTGGAGTCACTCTTGGTGCTCTGGGCAAACCTATAAGATGCACACACAACCAGCATAAGCATCCAGACAATTTCAGCTGGATATGATATTCTTCTGCGTTCTCTTCCCAAAGCCCTTTGGTAATCTCCTCACCATGAAAGAGCTGCTGCAGCCCACTCCCCAGTCAGCTGTTCTTCATGATGGAAGAAACTATCTCACTAGGCTTTTAGTGCATGCGGATGTCCTGCAAGGCCCTTTGAGACTTCTGAAGAAAAGATCGATCGAAAACCACTGTGGTGGTGGTTATTTTCTAACATGTTAGGGAACTGGATGCAGTATGAAGGTCCCTGGAAAAAAACAATGATTTTTTAAAATGTCTTTTCCGATAACATCCTTTAGGAGCTATGACCCAGAAGAGGTATCCTGGTTTCACTGCCCCAGATCTCTGCCAAAGTCACAGGGAACAGCTACAGCCCTGTGTCCATCCCTACACCTGCCCTGGAGAGCAGAAGGACTGAGCCAAGTGGATGCAAACCATTGCCGAAGGGCTGCTGCTGACCTTCAGTTCTCCCAGTTTGAACAAGGATCTTCCCATGGGACTGAATCACTAGTGAAACAGACAAACGAATATAAGAAATTGAGTGTTATTCTACATGTATCCAGGCTGCCTCCAAACATCCCTTCCTGAGAGGGGACACATACTGCATCTTCTGAGAGGACAAGTGACCAGTACAAATGAATTTGTACCAGTACAAATGAATCCAGCTTCACTGCTGGTCCATTGGAGAAAGAGCAAAATTAACTGTTTGCTAAGTGAAAGGCACATGAGGGGTAACAGGATTAAAGAGGGGGTAAGTTTGAGTTCCTGTACAGGAATGACAAGAGGCAGAAAAAATAAAGTATAGGAAAACTAAAAGCAAAAACCTTTGGCTATATCTGTTTAAACTGTGAAGCATCAAGTAGTCTCTACCAAAGCACAATGACATTTTGGGCAGCTGTTTCATGTGTCATCCACACACAATGTTAGCAAAGAGCAGCTCTGTCATTTAAGAATTTGCCAGCTGTACGGCAAACATCGCCCACCAAGGGCAGGAACGCACACAGACAGGTCTTTCCTCTGGCCAGTCCAGTTTTATTCTATGCAATTGACTAATGAATAATTTACATGTTAATGTAAATTAGATCAATTACTGTTTTTCACTTGTATGAAATCATTGTTATTATTAAAACAGTTTGCCCTTACAGAGAGGGAGCACACCTGCTCTCTGCTCTGACATCAGGGGACACTACACATCATTAATACCAGATAAAAATGTTTGTCTCATACCTAGCTCTACCTCCCCCCGCCTTGAATCCATCTTTCATCAATAAATTTGCATGTAAATTAAAGTTCTTTCAATGGAGGATGACTTTGCTTTTATCTTCCAGCTTACCTATGTACTAATGTACAATTTTGGAGATCAATTCACAGAAAAGCTCTGTGAATTCACTGCAGTTCTATTATGTACAAGTACTGCTGTATGTTGTTCCCAGTTTTTCTATTCAACGGATGACGGACAACTTTTAAAACTTGGTATAGAATGGGCTTGTATTTTCTCTGCTTTTAAAAAATAATCGTATTTATCAACAGCAGCTACAGTTATAAAGGAAATAATCACATTTATTTAGTTCTAAAGAACAATCTGTTATTTCTGTCATTACCTTGCCAGGTACAATCTTTTTTTTTCCCCCTGAACTTGCAGAAAGAATTATTACGTAACAAATCTGGGTTCACTTCAGAGCACTGAACAGGGCTGCAGCGTCACATGCAAATAAGATGAGGAAAAAATGCATCCACACAGTCATTATAAAATTCCACAGAGCAAGAGGCTTCTTCTGATGCAGAGGCCATGCAAGGACCCACGCTCGGGCTGATGGCGCAGCGAGATAAAGGCTCCCGGGGAGGAAGACCGGCATGTCTCGTCAGTGACATGCACTAAAAACCCCGGCTGAGCTGACTGGTACCTCGATCAGTGACAGTAACAGGTTACGTGAGCAAAATTCATCTCAGAGCAGCGATAGGTTGCTCATTAGGATGTGCGAGACCTACAGCCTGCAAAACTCACCAGAAAAACACAAAATGAGAACAAGGGCAACTTAACTAGCTCCCTGACAAGCCGCAGAGCGGCTGGGGCATCGCGCTCAAACCGGGACGCCGCAGTGCCAGAGCACAGAGGTCTGCGGCAGCACGTCTGCGGGTAGAACCCCCGGCATCCATTAGCAGCAGACGTGGTATTTGTGGGCGCGATGCAGAATCTGACCTGTGTTTAACAGGTTGCAGAGCTCTGGTGATCACCAAAACCACACGGCTTAAAAAAAAGGCGGCAGCAGCAAAGATGAAGTTAAGCTTCTGACATTCTTACCTAGACATTTCTGCCAGCAACACTCAAAGCCTTGCACAAGGGCTGGCTTTGTTTTTAAGCGCTCAACCTCTCCCCAAGTCACTGAATTCTTCCTGGGATCTCACCAAACTTTGAAGCAGGTCAAACAAGTGAAGGTGTTTTGCATCTCGCCCTCCTCTCACTATATCTACTAATATAGGAACAGGATATACTTTACAGAAACTAGAGGTCAGAGAATTTTTTTAAATTAAGCCAGACACCTCCACTTCTCAAGCAAAAGCTGTTAATCCTAGACTGCTTGAAAACATCCCAGCAGTTTTTCCTATAGCAAAAAAAATCCACTTACGAATAAACATTTTCTTTCATTACATGAATTTCATTCAAGCAAGCCCCCTCTGTGCAGAGAGCAGACATCCAACGTTCAGGGCATCCGTCTGTCATTCCTTACACAGTGCCACATGGCTCGTGTCACTAGCCGGGAACCCCCGCTTGCTGGAACAGCCTTTCACATTCCACACCGATACGGGTACAGCTGTAGTCCGGCTGTGCTGCTGCGAAGCAACCGCTTACCAGAAAGCCTGAGTTAGGGCTGAGGAAACCACGGACAGTTGTGCTTCTCTGTGCACTGACATGGGGGGACAAGGCATTTTCCGCATTCCCAGTCCAGCTACTTCCAGCTCCAGATGTCCCAGTTCAGACTCACGCTGTCAGCGAAACTCCTCGGGAGCATCCCCTGTGCAATGGGAGCGGTGCCCGGCTCAGGAGGAAAGTGAACTGAAGATTTTTGCCTGCTGATTTCTAAAACTGCCAAATTAAGGACCTGAGTATTGATTGCCAAAACCAGCAAGCGAAGACATGAATACAAATGAAATAACAACACAAATATGTTTAATGTGTCTGTATAGGCAAAGTGTCCGGGGTTTGCTGTGCTGTCCAAGTTACCTGTTCAGATGGTCTCGTAGCGTGTTTATTCAGACGTGCCCTTGGGGGCTGTACAGATTCATTTCTGAAAGCCAACTAGAACGTGAACATGGAAAATACTCCAAAGTGTGTCTACAGTGCTTGCTGACCTGCTGTGTGTGACTCCGGGTCTTTTAAAATGTAAATAAGGAACTCGAACATCCACAGCCAAGGGAACATGTGGAAAGAGAATATTTATTTTCACTGAGGGAAAGGCACAAGCGCCCGATCGAGCAGTGCGTGACGCACCAGGAAACAAGCAGCCCCGTGGCCTGAGGCGCAGCGGCTGCCTGGCAAGGCAGGAGCAGGAACAAGGACACCGGGAACAAAAAACCTGACCTGGCCACTTCTTTCTAGAGGCACAAAGGCAGCGATCAAAGCCCCCACTGTACTGCACATCATACACAGGATAACACCTTAAAGAAACATTTAAGATACTCAAAGGGACAACTTCCAAATCCTAACTCAAGTGATTTAACCTAATTTGAATTGCATTACTTTTCTCCCCTTCTGAATATTAATTGGGATTTTTGACAGATAGGTTTACTGTCAGGGAGATGAAAGATATGCCTGTCAGCTAATGTTTACAAGGCAGTCTTCAAGCTGAGAGATAAAATTGAAACCATTACCACACCACCAGTTTCAAGCCAAACTTAGTATCACACCAAACACTTTGCAATTAAGCTGAATTAGAAGAAATTAAGCAGAGATCCTTGATCTCAGCTAGGAGTTTCCAAGCCTCAGCACATTGTCCACTCACAGTCACACCACAGATTTTTGGGAGTGGGGAAAGGGAAAGTGAGTTCACCAAAACACACACGTGTTGAAAGTTCACATGTTCAGAGCCAGGTTCTGACTCCAAACGCACCAGGACACTCGGCTTGGATTAGCTAGAGATACAGCACAGCGGACTTTGTCATCTTCTGGGGAAGACAAATTATGGCTTGTACTAGACATGCGCTGGCACCATCAATTGTTCTCTGCTATTTTTGCCCAAATTTTCACCCAGCTGTGTCCTGGCAGAAATAGCCAGAAAATTTGATTGCCCCTTCTTCAAAAGGGCCTCTGTTCTCCCCTGAGAGATGACAGCAATAGCACCATAGGTAGCCACGACATCCTTCAGCTTCACCCGCTGCCCCTTTGACACCCAGGAAAAGTTGAGTGGGAGCTCCTGGGCTACGGGACAACACAGACAGGACCTGTGCCCACCCCACCACCCACCAGGGAGGATTTTCCTGCCATATCTCAGCAGGTTTCCCCACTGCCCAGCTAGAAACTTCAGCCCACATGCCTGGGAGAAGATGTGGGTCACAGCCATGGGATCTCAGCGCCCCTCAAGAGCAAGAAGCGGTCTAGTAAGTTAGAGACAACATGCCTGGGCCTAGTGAGTAATTGGATGAGACAGGAGAAGCCTGAGGCACTTTCTGGGCCCATCTGAAGCACTAAGACAAAAATAAAACAGGGTGATTTGCAATACCGATTTATCTTGCAAATAGAGCACATCAGCTTCAAACATTTGTCAGCCGTGACTCACTCCGTGGTGGCAGGTAGGAAGGTCAATGTTTTCTTCTTCCTGAACAGAGAAAACTGCAGCTGCTAACAGAAAATCAGTTTTCCAATTACTGGCTTAGTAAATAATAATCAGTTTTCTCCCATCTTTAGCCTGAAAAACTTGAGGCTGTTGGGAAAAATGAATTGGATTTTCAGTACTCTAGGAAAATTAACTATTTCCTACCCATTGAAAAGCATGCAGGATTAAATGGGAAAGGCAGGTGGAGGGACAGTGGAGAACACCAAAGGAAGTGAGAGTAGGAAGAGACATTTGATGTGGAGTTTTAGCTTAGAAAAAGTGCTTTCTGATTGATTATTAGTTGTAATTACAATGCAATTCAACAAGCTCCAGTTACTTTTCTCCCCTATAGTACAACCTCACTAACATTTTAATAGACTACATTGCCATATGTTAGTATATTCATTTTTGATTGCCACAAGACTTCTAAAACAACAAAAAAACCCCAAGATAAAATCCATCCCGTGGGAACTTAAGGCATTTAAAGTCAATGCTGCAGCACTAAATATTGATACAAAACACTCCTTCAAAAGAGTTTGGGAATGTGAGAGTAGAGAAGGAATAGGAACTTTTTTTTAACTGTAATCTTTGCAATTTTATGACAAGGCATGGAGGTATTTGTGTTTTTAATGAAAAATTTACATTTTCGTGACAGAGGAAGGCAGAGGGGTTTTTGACCAGCTCACATCTGAGGGGAACATTTATCAAAGCTGCTTAGTACTGTCATTCAGACGTACTGGCTTTTGCATGGCAGCAGGTCTAGCGATGAATTTTGGCTGGAATATTTTGTCACACCAAGGTCATGGTGGTGCTGTGACTGTGAAAAAATCATGGACACAGTGCAGGAGAAAAGCTTTCCCCTTGAGAAAAAGAGGGGATATCGCAAACAATTCTCCACCCACCTAAGGACACATTGTCAGGCAGCCTCAAGGGGGGAACGTGAAGGCAAGTTGGCAAACGATCTTTTGGGGGAGGTCCGGGCAGCGTTTGTCCTTTGGGATGGGCTATAGCAAGTAACCCACTCTGCTGGCTTCACAGGTACAAGAGCTTGTTCAGAGACAGATTGCAATTTAGAAAGGATTAGCTACCAGCATCCAAAATGATATTTTCGAGGGAGCAATTTGATGCAGAGGTTTTAAGTACATTTATGCCCCTCTTTGTGCTGTTCCAGACATGAATCAAGTACAGACAACAGCTCACCCCACACCTGGAGTGATTATTTCACTTGTTTTTTCTGTGGCCTCCTGACATATTCCACCAGAAGTGTGACTCCCCCACGCTCTGGTATGGAGCATTATTTTCCTAACATCTTGCAACCTGTTTGTATTTATGCACAATATAAGGCATCGTGCATTTGTGCCTATTAACCTTTTTAAAAGCACTCTGAATGGATGAGGAGTTCAGAAAACAGGCTGGAGAACGCCACAGGACAATACTGTAACAGCTGTTAATTTTGTTCTAAAACCCATTTGTTTTGAAATATTTCAGTTTGGATTTTTTCTGGGGCCAGACCAGCAGAAGAAGGTAGAATCCAAGTTTGCTTCTGCCAGTGCAACGCCCATCTCATGCATTTGCAGCAGCCAGCACAGGAATGAGTTCATTTTGAATTGAAATTAGCTTATTATAATTTTTTTTATTACTGGCTTCTGACCAAGCGAGGAAGTGCTTTCTAATATTCAGAACATGCTGCACAATTTATTTCTTTACAAACAATTCTAGAAAAATATTATGATCAGAGAATTATAATCTATTTTTGATTAATTTAGACTAGTAACAAACTTGCAAAAATACAGAATGAAGCTCGCTTATTCTGGTGAAATTATTCCATGAGATTTGCATTCACCATGCCACCTGTAATATTTCAGTAGTAATTAATACAGTGGTTCTTTATGAACCTGTTTGTTCTGCTTTAGTTAAGCTATGCCAGCACAGTCATAAAAACACATTTCTGAGCATTTAAAAACACCACGACAAAATTTAGCTTTGCACTGCAATATAGCCTAGATGAGCTTCTGACTAAAGAAATCAAATTTTAAGGTTTTTTGGGGAATTTCAGTGACAGAATTGCAAAGCCAGCAACAAAACTGCTGGGCGCAGGAGGAAGAGGATGGCAAATAGATGGGGAATGTGCCCGTAGTCGCCGGCAGCTCAGTAGTCTCCCTCTGAATGATTTATGAGCTCCCTAGCAGCCTTCACTGAATTCTGCATTCCAGAAACATGCCAGAGCAGCTGTTTGTAGCTGTAACCAGGCTTTGCATGTTATAAATAATGAAACAGTGATTTAGATAGTACCGCACCCAAGTGGTTTCCTCGAACAGAAGCTGTTGTACGAAGGGCAGAAGTCATAACAGCTTTGGTTCACCTCTGGCTGGAGAGGACTGATGTAAGAGCAAGCAGAAATGCAGTCTTCTCAAGTCTCAGCCCAACAGTCTTCAAAGTCCTGGTTTCCCTTGGGCTATCAAAGATCACAAGCCGAAAAAGAAACATACAGCGTGAGAAGGCTGAGAGAGCTGGGGATGTTCAGCCTGGAGAAGAGAAGGCTCTGGGGAGACCTCATTGTGGCCTTCCAATACTTAAAGAGGTCTTATAAAAAGGATGGAGAGGGACTCTTTACTCAGGTAGATAATGCTAGGACCAGGGGCAATGGGTTTAAACTAAAAGAGGGGAGATTTAGATGAGACATGAGGAAGAAATTCCTCACTGTGAGGGTGGTGGGGCCCTGGCACAGGGTGCCCCGAGAAGCTGTGGCTGCCGCTGGATCCCTGGCAGTGTTCAAGGCCAGGTTGGATGGGGCCCTGGCCAACCTGACCCAGTGGGTGGCATCCCCCACCTATGGCAGGGGGTTGGAACCAGATGATCTTTAAGGTCCCTTCCAACCCAAGCCATTCTATGAGAAGGTGTAGTTGAGGAGGCTGTGCTGACTTGGCTTCACGTGGGTCTGTTACACCAAAGGACAGATGTTTAACTGCATTACTTTTTCCAGTGTCCTCAGGGTGACCCGATATCCAGAGAATTTAACCCAAGGAAGCTGGCCGAAGGTCTAGGACATAGAGGGGTCAGGGCAGGCTTTGGGCAGCATCATTTAAGGAGCACTACTTCTGCGTGGCTTGGAACACCACAAAGAATGAACAGGAGCAGGTAGGGTCCTTTAGCTCCTTGCACCAAGAAGAGGGAACATGATCCAGGCAGATTTCCCACAAACCTGACAAAATCATGGACTAAATACAACTGTGCAGCAGCCAACTGCCAGAGAAGGTGAAAGTTCCTGCTGTTCCCAGACTGAACATACGTAGGAACAGTAGGAAGCCTGCTCAAGTCTAATTTCTACACTGCTGCTCAGCCTAAAAAAAGCCAAATGTTTAAAGGAGATGGTTTTTGATCTGTTCTTGGTCTTCACTCAGTACAAGGTCCTTCAGATGCAATTCATGCTGTGACAGCTTTAGAACAACTGAGACTGTAAATAATGTGGTGCTTTGTTCATTTTGGACACACTCACAAAAGGGGACTGTCTTGTTGCTTAGGTTATTGGCAGCCCGTAGGATGAAATGAACCTTAATTTTTTAATGAAGGAGCAATCCTGCCAAAAGAGTAAACAGAAGTGGAGAGATGGTTATTTTGCAGGCTGACTCCTCACTGATGTCAAGAAGAGTCCAGTTTCTAAGCAACTTTGCCATTTTCTTAAATCTGAAGATGGAGAGTCAGGACCTCAATTTGCCAGGTGGCAAGAATTTAACAAAGGTGTTCACTTCCCACCTTCTGGCACTGCCTTTTCATTTCTTACTCTCTTGTATTCAATTACATTGCTTCTCTAGCTTTCTGTCCACATGAGTACAGAAAAGGGCTAACAAGTGTTCTGCGTATCCAATGTGCATCTCCTGCCTCCCAAGAAGCCAGGCTTGAACCAGAGATGTAGTGTGCTCAAACCAAAAATATCTCTCCATTTCTTCTGCAGGTCTAGACTCTCCCTGATCTTTTATAAACCCTTGCACAGCTTATGCCAAAACTGGGACCCTCCAGAGCTGTTTTGTTGCATCCAAGTCAGAGGTTAAAAAAAGGAGCAGAATTTTCTTATGTCTGGATCATCATAGCAATGAGATAATGAGTTAACTTTTTCCAAGGAACAACTAAAAGGATATATAATTAGATAGAAACAAATTATAATTGTATTGAATGATTTTAACGAAAGTCATCTGAAACACTCCTTTCAGAAGCAAATAGTCTACATTAAGCTATCAGAAATGCAAATGGCTGAAAGCACAATGGGACATTTGGGAAAAGCACATTATCTTAGTATCCCGTATCTTGTGAAATGCAACCACAATTTTAAAGGAGGAAAATAGATCCTTTCACAAGATTTACATTGAAATTATCAGAATTAAGGTGGACTTACGAAAGCTTGTACTGCATCACTCCATGCTCCTAGTCAATATTTGACAAAGGCCTTTTCTCTCCGTAGTTATCTCATAATCAGGGAACGCTCACGTGTTCACGATGCACATGAGGCGCACAAATTCTCCACAACCCAAAGCAAAAGCAGACAAACTTTTACCTTACTCTTCAACTATAACATTGCCTTAATTCCCTCCATTTCTCAGTTACACCCCTCCCTGACATTCCCGGTTTCCAAAAGAGAAGGCCGCTATGCAGCCTGTATCGCGATAGAGGTGCAGTGCGAGTGCACCTCATCAAGCTCAGTGAGGACAAGTGGTAGAAGTCTCTCCCACAATATAACCAATTCAAACCATTTTCTCAGTGAAGTGAGACAGCATCTTTCTCCTGTTCTGTTGTTTTCCAGCCCAAAGGAGGACTCTGTACACCAGGAGCGAGGAGAGGAATTTGATAAACTGATGATAAATGACCAACCTCCCACTGACTTTATAAGGGATATGATCTTGTGCAATATTGCAGACAGGCTTGATTATTGTCAGAAAACTGGACCGTAGCAAAACCCACAACACCTTACACAATAAAATCTGTTTCCTCTATATCTTTGATTCATATCTTTTGGCTTCACTAAAAAAATACTTCTTTCCCCTTAGCACTTGCAGAGCTTGAGAACGATCAATCTGTGACAGGAGCCACTACTATTCCGGGGCACAGCCAACCTCACCTTCTAAAATTAAGAAGTTGCCTCTTTCATCCAAAAATCACAAACAGTTATAAAGAGCCTGAAAAAAGAATTTAGCTGACAGTGTAACTGCATGAGGCAAAGATGTGGAGAAGAGACTAGAGCCTTTCCCCCCCCCCAGTCTGACTTTCGATCTCGGCTGTGTTTTCAGCTATGGCAGGAAGCATTCTTGGACTTGTAAGCTGATCAAATTTGACCCAGAAGTTAGAGAAATGAATGTAGCATTCTGTTAATCCAATCTTTTTTCAAACCATAGAGCATTTCATAAACAGCCTAACACAGATAGCAAGTTGAAGTAGGAATAGATTAATAAAATATTACAGCTTTTATTTACTCCATGCTAAATCTCAATAAATGCTATCAGAACTGCTACTGCAAATGCACAATGGGATCAAAACACAGCATGCTTCAGAACTGCCTCCCAGGATTTGCAGATATCACCCAAGGAAAAAATATTGAAATAAAAAATTAGCTAGAGATAGATGTCCCTCCTCTGCCAGTGTTTCTCACCAGGCTCAGCTTCACAAACACATCTTTCTCTCTCCCACCTCCTTTAATAAGATAAATTAGCCCTTAAAGTACCTGTGACGGACAGGCAAGCGCTGCCGTATCATCTGCCCTTTGACACAGGGCCAAAGTATTTTACTGTCTTTTCAGGCATTGGTAGCACGGGCCGTACTGAATTCCAGGCACTGGTGACACAAATCAATAGTATTTGAGACTGCAAATAATTTGCTTCAAACAAGGGTGCCACCTTTGCAGAGCAACACAACGGGCCACCTTTAGACAACCCCTCTGGATCACTTCCATACATTGTTTAGGACTTCACCCAAGCCACTGCTGAAGCAGAAGCTTTTTTATTTGGCCGTACTGCCAAGCAGTCCCCAAAGGGATTCACCAACAGCTACTCAGCCTGAAATACACCTGAATCTCCCCAGCTACGCACAGAGAAACCTCCTCCAACCCATCAGGGTGCTACCGCAATGGCTGTACACAGCCATAAGCAAGCGCATCTGCAGGCTGTTCTGCACTGCCTGCTCCTGCCACGTATCCGGGGGAAAACGATCGCAGGAAGCTGGTGTGCACCAGTCATGATTTACTGGCATCCGAGTCATTATTTACCAGGAGCATCACTACCTGCTCCTTAGAAACGTATTTATAATTCTCCTCACTTCCACACTGACACCAAATGATGTATATTCAAACTGATAGAAAAACCATTAATATGCACAGTTATGGAAAAGAATTTGCAAAACAAATACCAAAGAAAATAGCTTCTAAAATAGGCCAAGACATTCTGCAGTGACATTCAAGAGGAAAAAGCCTGTGTTTCATTGGAATAATAATCAAACACTCTATTGGATGCCAAGCAAATACTCAGCCAAAAGAAAATAAACTTTACTGCATTAGTCCTTCTGTCAATCCATCTGTCTCGTCCTTTCGCTCAGCTTCCCAGCCTTGTTTCCAATATGCCCTACGCTACCAGTGGTTTCTGTACTTGCGACAAAGAAAATAGTTTAAAATCATAGATATTCAATATCTGCATTTCTAGGGTTATTCATGTGTTTCAGAACCTGAAGAATGTTTACAAGTAGAACGTCAGTTGACAAATATCCAAATATCAGTGTAATTAGGAAAAGTTTCTATCATGGTGGCCACCAAAGCTGAAATGCGTGTGCGTCAACTTGAATTTGCAAGCCCAGGCGGCTAAATACACCGTCGCCTGCCACTTTCACATAGACAGCTTCAGTCCTATAATCAAATTTAAACTCTTGATTTTTTTTTATTAAATGAAGTAATATTACTTTAGAATCATTCCTGCAGTCTTATTTTCCTCACTATGCATGGTTTACTTCTAATCATTTCAGGTTCCCTGTCTAGATTTATTTGAACCTCTGAACAATCCTAAATCAGAGGAAAACAAACAGAAAAAACAAAAGCCTGCATACAAGTAAGAAAAACTGACTGATCTTTTGTAATGCGTTGAAGGCAAACTGAAGCTGTTTATTTTTTCAAAAGTTAATCATTCTGAAATATTATGTATTACATCTGTTGAGAAAAAATGACCATTCCATGGAGCACCGGGTATTTTGACATTTATTTTCATTCTGTTTCAGAACAAAGTGAACATTTGGATGTTCCGAAGACTAAAAATTCCATACTGATTCATGTAGGGAATGTTTAAAATGTTAAATGTCAAAACTATGACTTGCCTTATTCCATATGCAACGGTTAATACTCATTATTGAATTTAAAATCTGAAGTGAAGCAAAATAAGGAATTAAAGATTATCAGAACAAAACAAGCAAGCCAAAATGGTGTTTTTCATAGGAATTTGTGGAGACACTTTTCCAACATCGACACATCCAGTGAAACACTTCTAGTCTAACACCGGTTTTCTCTTGGAAAATTTATGATGCAAAAAAGCAGCGATTCAGTTACCGTTTGTGTGCTGCTCAGCTGATGGGATAAGCCCCGCTGACCTGCTTGCCAGTGAGGTACGAGGCCAAACCACTCAGATGAGAGAAGACGCCCTGGAGCAGGCTGAGCTGCCCCGTAAGGGCACAGGCAGGGCGCCGGCTCAGCTGCGCAGCCCTCACCCTCGTGCAAACAGCTTCACCCCATTTGCACGACAGGGAACACAGGCCAGAGACCGAGGAGCTGCACGAGGGGTAGAAGCACACACGACCCAGCTCTGCGTGCAAAACCACCCCACCCGTGGGGGAAAATAAAACCACGCTCATAACGGAAAGAAAACGAGTCAGAAAGGAGGAATACGTGTGCGTTTGCCCAGCAGGAACTTCTCTCCTAACGAAGTCTGTCGGTGCAATTTCACACAGAACTCGCTCTAAACCGCACTTCTCACCACTGGTAGGTTAGTGAAAATTACTGCCGGGTCCACGTTCTCCTGCCTTGTGGCAATTAGGCTGACTCAATTTAAAGACCATTTTTCTTTCTAGTTCTCAGGAAGAAGGGAAAGAAACGCTGCCAACCTATCCACAGAGCTTCAAAACTGCATTTGAGAATAGCGAGGCAGAGAAAGTCCCAATTTAATCTACTGCAATACTCATTTTGAGCCAATCTCACCCTTTCCAATTTCCTTCTCCTTTTATAACAGGCGCCCAACTATGAAAGCCCTAAATTGAGAATAATGAATCAAATAACCTTTGTCACATAATTCAGCAGAAGTCTCGGCACTGCTCCCCAGGATGCTGTTAAGACTTGGGTGTGCCACTGCCCTGCTCCACAAGTAACGAGTTTTGTCATCCAAGGGGGCAGGATAGAGAGGGGCAGGCCACGACACAGGGCAAACCGTGGCATTATTGACCCATTCTTTGAAGGGGTTTGTCTCTCAACAGACCTATTGGCAACTAAATAATGCCAATTTCATTATCATTTTAAATATCCCTAATCCATTAACTATAAAAAGTAAGTGGGGGCAGTGGTTAACATACCCTGGAGTAAAACGCTGTAAGAAATTGAAACACAGGTTGGTGCTTGTGTGTCTTACTCTGAGATTAATAGACAAGTTATTTTAATTTTACCAGGCTTACTTATTATCAAGAGATGCAGTTACACATGTTCCACGGGTAAAGGTGTTATTTAGGTTAAACCAAAGTACTTGGTAGAGTGTTAAACTGAAGAAAGGCAACCAGAAAAGAGAATTAAAGTCTTTATAGTATGCTTACATGTTATTTGTTTAAGAAGCTGGCTAATTCACAAACCAAGGGATTGGCAGTGCAGGTATTGCCTGGATAGGAGCGTTCCTTAGTTTTCCACATGGCTCCCTGGCAAAAAGGAGCAGCAAGAACCAGCAGCAGCAGCCCCTGCATTTGTCATTTCCTTACTGAAATAGAGTTAAAAATTGGTATCAGCTCTGTCTCTGCTCTAAAGAAACTGACACTGTTAATACATGAGTTATTTCTAAATCTGTCTATTGGATACAGACCCAACACAGGGGCAGCAAGTACCACCGTGACGTTAAAGCAATTATGGGAAAAGATCAGTATAACTAAAAGATCTGTGTGTACTATTAATCAGAACTACAAGGTCTGTAAGTAGATAGCTGCTGAATCTCAGTCCACTATGAACAATATTTGAAGTGTAAATAGTTTAGATCTCAGTTCAGGAGAGTACGTAATCACATCTCAATTCCATTGAGGCAACGGTTCAACAAGTACAGATTCCTCGGGAGTAATGACACTGTATTGAATAGAGTGATACAAAGGAACCTATTTTCTTGCTTCCCAGATATTTCTCTAGATCAGCAAAATAAAGTCAAAAGAAGCTATGTCATGCTCCTGACTATTCAGGTATCCAACCAGATGCAAGCAGGCACGAACAAGTCCAAGTGGCAATACAATATTCTGAGAACCTGATTCACAGTAACAATGAGACATGATTTCAGTTTCTGATTTATGAAAAATGGTGAAGGAAACATAACTACTGTTAAAGTTTATTTCCAAATGCTTATGCAAATTAGTTTTTTTCACACCACCATCAGACTACCTGCATGATGAATTGGATTATATCTATGAGATGGTCATCCTGACCAGGTCATGTCCTGTTCCAACCCTCAAGGAACCTCAGCAGCCCTCCAGATAAGAGCATCAAAATCCAGGCTGTGCTATTCATCACTTTGTGGGGATTACCACTGCTGCCAAAGATTCACAGTAAACTAGGCTGCCCCTGAGCCAGAAAATTAATTGTTTCTGCTTAGGCAAAAATTTAATAGATATATCCATTTCCCTTCCAGTCTATTTGATTAATAAGGGGTTTAAGGCCAGGTCCCCTACATTAGTAAGATGTTTAACTAACAACTGGTTATTAAACACACAAGGAAATGTCAAGAAGGGAGTCTATGGCCACAGGGATTGGAACCAACAGGCTGCATGCCATTACTTCTGCAAAACCTGAAACCACAGACCACGACTACATCTGTGGTGCTTTGCAAAATGCTCTGCTGAAACACCATTACTGCTCCAGAAATGTTGTTCGCAGTTTAAAGTTTACGTTGTTTCATCTTAAGTAGTATGATTTCAATTATATGTTGGTTTGTGCTGATCGCGATGCATAGTGCTTAGCTCTGTTCCATGAGGAGCACATTTACCAAGGCCATGGCTGCCAAGATGACAGTAGAGAACAGGGTAAGAAAAATCAGGCCATCTTAAGAGGCACCAGCAACACCCTCCTCTTGTCAGCCACCAAATCATGAGGGACAGGCACGGAGCAGAAAGCAGCAGCATTCTCATCTTTGCTGCTGTCAGAAGTAGCATTCAGCAGTCTTTGGTACCAGCTATGAGGCTTCTGCGCAAAGGGAAAATAACTGTCAGTACAGAGGCACGGAGATACAGGAAAATAGCAGAAGACAACGCAGGGGAAGATAGACAGCTGTGGGGCTTTAAGAACTAATTGTGATTCATTATGTAGACCAGGATGAACATCAGATAGTTTATATGAGTTACTATGAGCACATCTTCCTTAAGTGACCTTGTTTTACCCTTTATCACCTACTCTGAAGGCTGACACTTCTGGCATCATACAGTTAAGGTCCCTGCTTTGTTTTTCCTCCATTATTAATTCATTACTGCTCCTGGCACTGCATACACTCTGCACCCACCCTCCTGTTATACACTTGGCCTTTCTGCTTGGATCTGAGAGTCTTCAGGCTGTGTTATGCAAGGGAAATTATGCACCTTTTACCACGGTACTGTTGGGGTACTACAGCACTTCAGTGGGCTGTACAGAACTCTCAACGCAGAATCACTGTTACAGGAGCTCATCCATCACATGCACGTGTTGATCACATCCTGCCTGCTTCTCCATGAGATCTATCACTGAGCAAAATGAGACCAAGTGTTGCAGTCAGACTTGTTTTTTAGCCAAAGCAGCACTCTGACCTTCAGAACAGGTTATTTCAGGACAGGAACTACTGCTTCTAATAACTTAGGTTTCAAAAGACAACACTTACCAGGTGGCCTCATATCCATTGATAACAGGTTCAAGACACTTTTCAAGCATCTGTGGAAGGACATCCTCAGGAAGTCATTCCGCACTTTTGCCAAACAGAGTAAATGGAAGCCTGACTGGAGAGACTTGTACATATTACCCCCGAATACTCGCATGACAGGGAATAAGAACACAGAAAGTGATGGACCAGCTAACATCAAGCATGCAGGATCTTAGCATCCACATATAACAAAAAAGGAGAAATATGCAAGTGAAAGAAGGGAAAAATACCAGGCAATGTTCTATGATCTTGTGAAAAACCAAATACCCACAGACAACAGCACATTCATTTCTCCCGCACATGGTGCGACAGCCGTTCATATATACTACGCCCTCACCACACACTCCCAAACCTTTTGCAGTATCTACTGTTTTCCAGGAGCAAGATATAAATTGCACACGATTATAACCATTGTGTGGGCTTCCTGGGGGGCATTCAGTGAACAACTCATGAACAGATGCAGCTGGAATTCACTGCAGGATGGTTTTATTTGCCTAATCAGAAGGCAATAAGACTCTGTTTAGAAATTCCCAAACTGTATCACTGCTAGCAGCTTAGCCTTGGGTCCCACGCAGCCAGAGCACACCGGGTTGTTTGTAAGAAGGATCAACAGAGCCAACAGGGTTGGATTCATCAGTTCAAGGCCTTGAAGTTCATGGGTTTTGTTCTCAAGGTTCAGCTGTCATGTCATTGCATTATGTCCTGTACATATAGGGCATTTAAAAGGTTCTACCTAACAGAATGGTCAGAACAAAAATTGCAGCTAAATATTGCAACTGAATCACTTCAGTGACAGAAGTCAATATCTGTAAGACCTCAACATTAATTGACTAGTCAAAACACCATCATTTTTCCAAAGCTAGATGCAATTTAACCGGTTATTTAATACATCTTCTCAACCTCTAGCTTTTGCTGCAAAACCAAGTCCCCAAGCATGTAAACTGAGTATTTTCATTGCTTCCTTAGACTAGTTTTGGAGAAGTGGTCATTTTACAAACTTCGTTGTATCACTTGAGGCTGTGAGTGGTTCAGCCTGAAGAAGCCAAAAGAAAAATCCATTCCATGGCTGGAATGCCAGCATACCTTTAGACCCTGCTGAATTCTGAAGGTGGATAACAGTTATCTCAGTCCCCACCTCTGATTTTCCTTCTCCTATTTATTAGCAGCTGGTTCCGAGAATTAAACCATCTGCTCTTTGAAAAATGAGTATTGCAAAAAATAAATAGTTTAGCCTTGGCAGTAAATTCATCCAGACTGCAACTTATCTTACCATTGCTGCTTCTCCTAATAGAATTATAGATAGAATATTACATCTGTCAAGAACTTTCATAATTGCTTTTAGAAGTGAAATATAGCTCCAATCAAAATTGTTAGCCAGTTGTGGAGTAATCTTTGTGCTTCACTTTTCAAATGCCTGAAAGTGATTTCCTTGTAACACAAGCTAAGGGACTGAAGCAAAAGGTGTAGATGTTCATTAGTTTAACATTATTTGAAGATAAATCCTAATGGGACAGATTATAAACAACAGCCTTTGTTTTCTGCTTGTAGTTTATGGAAACAAAATCCTGCACTTTAGAGAATGCACATTCTGAAGTGTCCACTTGCCTGTGCAAACCAAGCAATGGAAAGAACATGCATTTGACTTCAGTGGACTTGGAATTAACCCCTATGTACACAAGGGAGAAAGAGCTCTGACTGGAAAACTGGGGAATCTGCTGTTCACTTCATTGCTGGTACTTCCAGTTAATCCCCTTCTTGCCGTACGGCAGAAGGCAGCGCAGTTCAGGGGGCTCCGTTCACACGTGAAGCAAGTCCCTTCCCATTAGCTGCAGGCCTGGAAACGCAGAAGTTATGCCTTTGAAATCAGACTTAGAGAAGTCAAATCAGTATTACTGCCATACAGTCGGCTCAAAAAAGCAGCTCATCCCAGAACCTGAGGTGTTCGTACCCCAGTACCGGGGGCAGAACTTACTCCCCTATATTTTAACCTCCCAGGACTCCGGTCTGTGGTATCACCAGTTGCCTCATGTGGGTTTTGACCTCGTAAGTAAACAGAGCCACTGAAGACAGCCTATTGTAACGCTGCTGCTGGTCTTACTCTTGACCTGCAAAACCTTTTAAGGATTTCAAAAGGCATTAGAAACACAGTAATCTTCACAAATTCCTTCTGAGGTAAAATCTCTGGTGAGGTAAAAGGCTAGGATTTTCAAATGTGACTGCCTGGCGTTATCTTCTTAAATGTCTCGGGATGTAACGAAGATGTCAGGGGGCTCTTCGTCACTTCTGAAAAATTAGGCCAATTATTTCAGTGCCAGCTCAAAGCACAGCTTCAGAAATCTGCCCTGGAAAATGTCAGCCCAATACTGGTCTCTGAGTCCGCGATAAACAAGTTTAAAGGCTTGGGAGCAGCACAGACATTTCAGGGGATGCAGACAGGAGCAGAGACAGGCTTTTTTCTCACGTCCTGTGAAGTGATAAACCCACACCTTCACACTTTTCAAAACACAAGGTCCAAAGCAAACCTCCCCTTCACCCCAGACCAGGCAGTTTCAGCCAAGAATCCCCTTTCCCAGCCTTCTGCTCTGAGCCTGGGAGCTTCTCATGCCATTAACCTCTTTCTCACACAAAAGCCCACATAAAAGCAGCCCTGCCTGGGTCATTTTCACAAGATGCACATCTCAGGCATAATGGTTCGAGCTCAACTGTGCCATTGCCAGTTTTGATGGACTCTCAGCAAGGAAAACCAAACTGAAAGCATCACATTGCCTGTACACCCTAGGTATAGGGCTTTGCAGAAACTCTAACATTATACAACATACAAAATATTTCTTTCTGCTATGCTTCCTGTCTCCAAGGAGTAAAAGCTGACAGCACCTTTAGTTTTGGGGCAAAACAGCAGAGGATAGGGGCAAGCGTTTCACACAGTGGTCACCATTTTGGCTCGAGGGATGAATAAATACACCATGTTTTAGGCAGTGAACAAAGATGAATTACTTAAAAATAAGGCAAAGTGACAATCAATCTACTGAATTAAAAAATATGTTAATATTTTAATTGACATATTGCATGCCAGCAGGAATAAAATGAAATAATCTGTCTTCCTGAACACATGATCATTTGTGTTGCTAGAAAACTGTTCCTGTTTTTTAAGAGAAGAATGTCCCTCTATTCCTCTCTTTGTGGAATATGCCATCGCCCTAATGATATCACTATATATAACTACAACAGAGAGAATGAATTTATATTCATGACATACAGATGGCTTCATAACTCACTAGCGATGGAGGCCTGAGTGAGTAACCAGGCCTCCCCTATGGAGCAGAAACCAATTCCAGATCTCAGTGCAGTTAGTAAATAACTCACCTAAGGAGACACAGGTCCTACTTTGACTGGCTCTGTGACATTGGGCACCTCATCTCTCCACCTTTTTCTCAACTTCTTTACTATACCTGTTTAGACTGGAAGAGTTTGGTTTAATGGAAAACCGTCTCTAGGTTTAGCAGTGAGCAAGTCCTTATCCTCTAGAGATTATAACTGCAAGGGGTTCTGATTTCTACGAAGTGTTTTAAGACATTATCCAACTTTCATTTTAAGTTACTGAAATTCAGGCTTTCCATTCTTGAGTCAAACATGAGCCACACATTCAATACCAGACATTGCCAGTACTGCAGATAACACTAGTCTCAAGTCACTGGTATTTCAGACCTCCAAAACCAGCTAGAAACAGATTAAATCTTTTGCTATCAGTCAGCAAGGCCACACCTCACTGGGCTGTGTGGGAGGCATCCCCTCCTTCGCCCTCAAAGTACAATTGCTTCTGTTAGGGGACTTGACAGTTTTAGCCAAGGTTTTGACAGAACAGTGTAGACATACATGCACTGATCAGGTTATATCCCAATAACATACAAATAACCCACGAAATAGAGGGAAGAAAGGCAATAGATACACAGACAAAATATTTACCCATTTAGCCTCCATATATACAGCTTAAGTGCAAGTCAGTGCCAAGCAGCTGAAAATTTTCAAAATAGGCTGCAAGTTTAGGAGAGGAATAGACTTCTCTTTCAAATCATTGAAAATTCCTCTGTAACTTATTTCAGAATAAGGTACTTCATACAGAGCAGACCAAACAACTGGAAGCATCTTCCCCCACATGCAAGTTGTGATTTTTACTCCCTTCTCTTTTAACTTGCTCCACAACCTCCAGACTCCATACCCTGAGCTAAAGGGCACTTCTAGCAATTCTTGAATAGTTTACAGAACTGAGCTCATAAGTGATTGTTCAGTAACAAAATACGTTAAGAGAAATTTTTGCAAAAGTTTCTGCTAAAAAGTTTAAAAAAACAATACATTTCCCTACAAATAAAAGTCAGAGCTTGTCATAAGAATAGAGTGAGCTATTTGTCTTTTTTTCCACTCAAGATATATATCCTGCAGCTTTCTAACATCTCACTGCTGCCTGGCTAGAGACATATAAAGAACATGGAGTGCCACTTCAATTTATAGAAGACTTTAGAAAAAGAGACTGCAAACAAAGAGTTAAACTTTTACATAGAACACAGCTGTAGAAGACCCCACAACACAGAAAAAAAGCAGTCTGAGACTTACATCAAACCTCTGAAACACACATCTTCAGAAAATAAAGCCTCTTCCATCGAGCAAAGGCTGTACTGAAAAGTCTTCTCTACATTTATACTGCTTCTTCAAAAGAATAAAAAATTTATTACTTCATTTTTCCCTTCAGAGTTAAGGAACTCTCCATACTACAGATTCCCACCTATGTGCTAAAAAAGAGGCCACACACCCATCTCACCACAATTTATAGGGGCAAAATTGAAGGGGGTGGGGTAGGGTGTGTCAGCTCAGCTGGGATCACTTAACTTGGACTAATTATAAATACACTCTGCTTCACAAACCCTTCTCCTCTGGTCGTTAGGGCTGTTAAGCAAATTTAGTCTGTAGAACCGTAGGGAAGTACTTCAGCAGTATTGGCTGGAGTTAAGTGGTGGCTGCATTTGGTAAGTTAATTTAAGGTGCAAATCAATTCTTCCCTTGCTTGTGTGCAGTTGGGTTAATCAGAAAGCCTGTTCTTCTTTTAAGATGAAAGCTAGATGATAAGTAAAAACAAGAAATCTGAATTTTAAGGTTTCTTAATACTGCTTTTTTAAGGGAGTGCTTTCTCCTCTTATTATATATTTAAGTGATGTCTTTGGGAATATCCATAATGTATCACTAACGCTTCTAAAGTGTTAGTGGATTTTCTATAGCTATTTAGCTATTATGTGATGCCAAATATTTTTGGGCTAACAAGTTTTGTTCTGTTTTGAGCTAGCAAATATTATTTTCTAGAAAAAGAGTGTTTATTTCAGAAATAGATCAGAAATAACCTATTTCAGCTTCTAGCTAAACACCAATATCTTCCTTGAAGTAACTATGTATACCTTCAGCTATTCAAGAGCCCAAGTAAGCTATATTTTTCCTTTAAAGGAGGTTTTCAAAAATAGAATGTGTTCTGTATATGTTACACGGATTAGATTTCCTAATGTATTATGTTTTAAGAAGTCAATTGATGAATACTAAAAAAAAAAACCAAAAAAAAACTTATCTTCTTTCCTAACGGGGATATGAAGCCTGCAAGGCTTTCAACAAACAAGTCAAAAACAGCAGCAACAGAGTTCAGGTAAGAGTTATTTTTGAAAATATCTCATGGTGGCTAGGGAATTCCCCCCAAAAGATAGTAATAAAGGTTATTGCTACTACAGATTGTAGCTGAAAAGCAGTAGCTTGGGCAGAACAGGCTGTGGAAGAGGGAGGAAAGAGTTTAGGCTCAGGGATCTATTTGCTTTCCTTCTTGCTTGTTCTACTCTGGTTTATAGAAAGCTATACAGCTGTGGATGCAGCTGCACCTCTTTACAATTCAGACAGTAAGCAGACTCTCATCTTGCAGCAGCAAAGTGGGAATCAGTGCATCTAAAGAGAATATACTTCAGCTTGTTTGCTTTTAAGCCAGCCTTTTCATTCTTCCTTTTCCAAAAAGTTATGTTCTTCAGCCAGGATCAACTTGTGCCCATTTCCTTTGCCTTTGGCTTGCAGAAGAGCTCTATAAAATGAAGGAAAAGAGAGAAATCCAAGGGCAGAACTTGGACTATACAAATCTACAAGATACATCCTACAAGTACAACATCACCTGCGCTCTGTGTTCAATATACACTGAACATTAACCTCTAATTCGTCTTTAGAATCAATGCTTGTGCTTTGAATTAGTGTCATTAGTGTAACTTGGAGACAGTCACTATCTTGTTATCTTTCAGGCTGTGACCTAGAGAATTTTATGTAGTTCGGATTTTTAAATGATCTGCCTAAATTGCATATATGATCTCTAATGCCCAGCACAGTGGCAAACTGAACAGATAATAATTTCAAGTAAACAAGGGAAAAAGATAAACTTGTAGAGAAGATCACATTTCTGTGGACAGACCCTGGATGATAAAGTCAGGAGGAGTGTTACAGTAAGAGTTAGTAATGCTTTAATAACCTAAATTTAAATGATACTGTGAGGAGCACCATTTCCTCCTCAAAGCCACAGTGAACCAGAAAGAGCTTAGGAAAAGATAACGGCCGTTCTAATTTAACCTCTTCTCCCACCTCTACAAATGATGGCTTCTACTAATCAGGCAACTGCTTCAGGAAGGCAAATAAATTCTTATTTACTTTTGGCTTACAGATAACTTATTTAATGTAAAGACCAGACCTGCAATCAATCAGCAGCTAGCTTAGTTATCAGAGACTTTCCTTCCCACTGATGGGAAGATGATGATACAACTGAATCACTTTGCGTAGAGTGGCTCTCCCCACCGTGGCTGGTGCGATACCTGCTGCTTGCTGGCTTCATTACCATAACGGCTGTATACTGAATGGCATGGCTGCTGCCTTGGCTCCTGTCACAGCTTCTGCCAGCTGGTTTGGTCCCTGATGTTTACTTCAGATACCTGATGGAGCTATGAAGGTGTAAGGCTGGTCACAGGGGCTGGTTCCCTGTCTACTTATTTCCTTTGATTGAAACATCTGAATTTCTGTAAGGATAATTTTAAAAATATCCCACTGCCCTTTATAGAAAGAGACTTAAGATTATTAACTCTTAAGAACGTGATCGATATCATCTGATTTCAGTGTAACTTCAGCACATATTTAAATCAGCCATAGTTGTGCATGCAAATACTTAGCCCTGTAGCTCCGAGAAGCGAACAGGATTTGTATACGCGAGCTGTCAGCTTGTTTGATCTGTGCATTCACTCAGATGTTATTTACATGCAAGTGCAATTACACATGTAAAGTGCGGAGAAAAACGGATCCAGCAGGTTTGGAACCTCTCAAAAAATTCAGCCTTAGTGTATTTTAAAGCAGCTTCTTCAGAACAGCTAAAATGGATTCTACTGCAATGCATTACCTTTGCCAAGCATCCTCTCCAGAACAGCCCAGTGGCAGGAGTATGGTCTGTTGGTTTACGTATGACTTGGGGAGCTGTAACATTTCAGCTCTTCTCCGTTGTTTTCAGTGACCCTGAGCAAAGTAAATGAACCTCTTTTCTTTCTTGTCTGTAAACAAAACATCAAAGAAATAAAACAGAAAAGCAATTTCTACCCTCGGTCGATGCAACAAATAATTGTGGAATGCTTAATGTCTTTTGAGATCCTTGTATGAAAGAATAAGGGTGAAGTAATGCTAACAGTACAAATGTAATTAGGCTCCAACAGTGCCAGCTCAGTGCAGCCAGGGCTGCCGAGCCATGACACTGTCTACATTTAGAGCATTTTCTTGGAAAAAAAACCACTTTAATCTATAAAAGAGCTGCATAGGTTCCCTTAGATTCCTTTGGCTTATTTTTCCTTAAACGGGCTTTTGACATGGGATCTGTGAAACTTCAAATGTGCTGCTGAAGCTGATAAACTATAATTTACCTCTCTAGGGCTGAGGAGTAAACAGATGTTCTTCCTGCCACGGGGGACAGGAAAGATCCCGTGATGATGTTTTGGAGCAGTCAGCTTTGTCCCCATGTCCTTCACCAAAGCCCCGCTGCACTGTGTTCCCAGTCCCTGTCTGGCCTGCTCTACGTACCACCCGAACGGGAAGGCGACGTGTCGGGTATCTTGCCGAAGGCTGCTCATACTCCCTACTTATCCTTGGTGTCTGTTGCTTTGCCCCTTTCAAACCACTTACTGTAACTTGTGGCAGGGAACTTTTACCAAATCTATGGGGACCAAGGCTGCCATGGAAGAAAGCAGGAGGGAATGCTGCTGCGCTCGCGAACAGCCACCTCCGAGAGTATTTGTGCTCGCACGCTAAGCATGATTCAAACACTGGAGCTGTGCACAGACTCAGGTTCCCACAAAACAAACACAAATCACTGCAGGCCTCTGAAGAAGGAAACTCTGTTGTCAGGGTGTAGGGAAACAAAAGAATAGAAGTGCAAGAAAAGATGCTTTCCAAATTTAGGAAAAACTGACCTAATTTCAGCAGTGTACCTCTTGACACCAGTGTTTTTTCAGCCAAACTGAAGGAACTGACTCCTCTTTGCCTAGGGGAGTGCTTTCTTTCCCCAGAAGTAAGGAGGTGCCGGAGCAGCTCTGAGCACGCTGCGCTGCGTTCCCCGAGGAGAGGGCTGGAGTACTGTGTTACCCGTTGACTATCCAAGGTGACGGGACCCATCTCAGCCTGGCATCTGCGGGGCCAGTCAGTGCTGTAAAACTCTGTGCTCCCTCGGGCACAAAGGAATTAAAAACTTAAACATCAAATACAACAATTAGTGTGGATCAAAACACGGATTTGACTTTAGTAAACATTTTAAAGCAACACTGATCTGCTCGATTAAATAACGCAACTGAATCTAGTGGAGATTTACTATCAGGATTAATTCCAGCTCACAACTTCACACAATCTATGTGATATTTTGCTTTATTTTTTCTTAAGAAGTGGACCAAGATGATAATCCTAAATTATGCATTTAAGTGTGACTGCATTTGTGGTTACGCTACTTTTTTTTTTTTCCTGGGTCATGCTTTTCCCAAATATTGTTGCCATTCAGGTTCCTTCTCACTGACCCAGGAATATATTTAACAGATGCTGAAGAAGCTGCTTGTCCATATAAATGTTACGCTTGCTTCCTTGATAAATCTAGGTATTGCCTTTTGATTGCTGTAAAATTAAATCAGCTTACACAAACTGATGATCCTACTCCACAGTCCAATTTTTTACTTTAATTTTACATCCCCTTGAGGCTGTTTTATTATACAATGAACCCTTTAGTATTTTTTTATGCTTCATGTTCTGAATCATTGAACTGAGACCATGTGATAAATTACTATTCGATGGCACTTTGACTTCAATTTTTTTGTAAGCAAACACTGCCAATTTGTTTAATATAACTGATACAGGCACAGAGCTTGCTGTACCAAGATGCGCAAGTAACTCAAAAAGGATTCGGCCACTTTGGACAAAGGAGGTTTGTGATGGGAAACAAACCCAGGGCAGCGTCAGGGCAGGGAGGCTGCTTGGGGGGGCAGTGGCACTGTTATTCTGGGGGGCTTGGTTTCCATGGATGGAAGTTGCAGGGGGGTGGGTGACTCTGAAGCCACACTTATGATTCCGGCCCAGCCTGGGCCGTTGAGCTGGCAGGTACAGAGCGGAGGAAACGCTTTGCTCTCGCGCAGTGCAGCGCTCCTCCCCGTACAGCACGCTGCAGCAGAGCCCCGGCGGTCCTGTCGCCCTCAAACGCCGCCTTTCCACAGGCCTCTGGCTGCGTCCTGTTACCTGCTAATATCACTGCACCTTCATTCCAGAAACCACCTGTCTTCCTTCCTTGGGTCTGAGGTTAAAAAAGCCACCACCAAACCCTCCGATATGCCCAGTTGGGTTTGCAGATTAAATTACAGGATTAAATCCATAAGCATCTAGGAAAGTGTCCTGTACAATCACCCAGTACACACATAATTTGGCTGGACAAAAGAACCTGTATTTGTACTGCTCGTTAAAGCCTGGATGCCATGTGCCCTGAGTGATGCTTTTTCACAATTTTTGTCTTCATTTACCGTGTAGGAATGTTCTCTAGCATTAATGAAAACCATTTATTTGGGCCATCATTAGCATTTCAAAATGCTCCAAAACAATTACTGGTCTGTTGGTCTGCAGAAATGGATCTGAACACTGAGGTCATGAACATTACTTGGGATTCTTTGAGTCACACCTTAATGTTTCTTTCTGTGGACCTGGTTGTCAGTATTTTAGGTGCTTAACTAAGTGAGAAATAGCTCAACTCAAAACATCTGTCACTTAAACTCCCAGATAAACTACGTGCCTATATAACCCATTCAAACAAATCATTGGAACCATGTCAGTGACACAGAAGAGATCTAGCTAAGGTATGTATTCAGTATAAAATCACAAAGAATAAGCCAAAAGTGCGATTTAATATTTCCACTAATAGTCTCTTACTACTCAAGTAATAATCCTGAGTGAATCTACTTCATGGGCAGGTCTGGCTGCTTTTTCATCAGAACAATTATCCCCAAGCTATCTCCATCATGCAGCATGGGAAGACCACATGCTGAAGTCAAATGGCAAAGGGGTGTGTGAGGGATCCCAAGGCCAGAGGACCAGTTTTTCTATTTAGCTGTCAGACAAAGACAGGCAAGTTGTTTTTAGGAGATGGTAGCTGTGCCCTTGATATATTTTCTGACTGAGATTCGAGAAGTCCTCTGCATAGGGAGACATGTAGTGCGTGACTGTGCAGACCCCAAGCAGAGGGGTCCCAAAATTTACTATTCCTTTAACTAAAACCTGAGCTGGATATACTGTTTCCTGGGTTTATTTGTTGTTAAACCCAGGTGTAACAAAGCTTGCCTTTGAGCTTTTGCAGTCAGCTACATCTGGGACATATATACAATGCAGCTGGCTTTACCCCAGCAGCAATCCAATACACAAACTACCCAGACAAACATTTCTTTTTATTTATTTTTCATACATTCATTTTTAATAAATTCAAAAATTGTTCTCTGGAACTTGTTTCTGTCCTGGTTTACAAAACCCAGGCTCAGAAATTGTTACGGAATTTCAAAATAATACTGCCTATGGATTTTCCTGAGAAAGGGTATAATCTATTCAGCATTTCAGCTGCGTTGTGGAGCATTTGTTAAGTGAGAAAGTCAATATGGAACTGAATCACTGTGAATTTCACAGCAGTCAGAACCTCTAGGGTTTTCTTCATTTTTTTTTCAGGAAGAAAAGTGAAGTGATATGCAGCAAAATATCTCTAGACTTAAACCATACTGGTCAGTGAAGATGGCTGTCTGGGCTGCTGGCTCCTCATAACCGTAACAGGATTAAACAGAACAAAGTCTCCAATGACCAAGGCGCTATCTGGTTGCAATGGGCTTTTTATGCCAAGATTATTTATGAATTTACCGTTGTTATGGAAAAAGTGTATATTAAATTTTTATATGAGCTTCTGGTATCCACATAACAAATGTTTTATCAGTCCAGTAACCTGCTGAACAACTGCCGCCTCCTCACCACCTTCCTCTGCCCTGCGTCCCAGCTGTCAAAGCCGGGAGTTCAGCCCCGCAACTTCAGAATTAACAGTCTCTGTAGCTGGTCAGAAGCTGGCCACTGAAGTTCACTGCTCTTTTGAATAAAGCCTGATATGCTTAACTTCATGCTAATACTGCCATTCCCTTTTTTGAAGAGTACTTTTTGTTCACGTAAATCATAGTGGGCATGGTAGGACTCCCAACAGGACTTGTCTGAGTCACTGGGGTTACACAAATGCGATATTAACTGTAGCCACAATTGATGTACTCAGCATGATTAATCTGTAGCTCCATTACAAAATGCATTAGTAAAATAGCAGAATAAGTTTAAACAGAAAAGGGGTTTTAAAAAGGAAAAAAAGGTTAAAAAGGTAAAACTTGAATGGTGATGAATGGGAAGGTATTTCTTTTAACTCTGTGATTGCCCTGGTATAGAAACAAGTGCATTGTAAAATAAATTCAAAATAGTTTCAGAAATTATAGCAGTAAGCCTTCTAAATTCAGACTAAGAGCTGTTTGGCCAGGCCAATTTCTGGGCTAGAAATAACAGTTGTTGTCTAGTCTTGTCCAATGCAGGCGTAACTTCTAAGATCAATAATTTGCCTCATTTATTAACTGGATATAAGTCACCAGTTGGCAAAAATGTCATGAAGTTTTGTCCTGCATTTTAAAAGATCAATGTACCTAATAATCTAATCACAGCATTACACCTTATGCTCTCCTATGAGTTATTCAACACTACCAGGTCATCTCCAAACACTGTAGTGATCCTGCTTTGATTATTTGCATGCCTTTTCCCTGTCCTTTCTAATCTATAAATCAGCAGATCCAAGGTGAGATCAAAGGCTAGTGAAACGATCTGTCCAGCTCTGATGCTTGTTAAATGAGTGATGAAACATCGGGTTTCAGTTCAAAGTAGGCCTTCCATAGTATAAGCGTTTTCAAAGGTATTTTAAAATGTGTGAAGAATTTTTGTTCAGTGTCCACAGAATCATGAGAAGCAGAATTAGACTCTTCTATGTATCTATAAATGAAACAGGTGGAAGCTGATGGCATGGTTTTGCCAGCTTTATTGAGTCTTCTGAGCATCCTGATGTGTTGCTAACACCTCTCTTTCAAGCTCAAAAGACTGTGAACTTAGCTATAGAAATTCTTCCTGGTCTCCAAAAATTGACCCCAAGGACACAGTTCTCTAGTTTCTCTGTCATTTAGTTTCTCTGAGTCTGACACCTTAAGAATTCAAACTGCGACTGTTCATGAAAAAGCCTAATTTCTCAAGGCAGCCCACACTTTATGACTTGGAGTTGGTGCAGGAGGCTGGTGTGAAGCTAACAGTGTACTCCAGCAAGTAGTGAGCTCAAGTCTGACGGTGTAGCCCAAGCACTGCCACAGGACTAGTCCATCGCAAGGCAGTCTCCTGATGACCTGGGACTGTCACTCTGGGACAGGGATCTCTGAGAATGAAGCAGGGACAGCTTTACCTGGTGGGGCTGGACCTCGCTATCTCCAAGAATTTTATAAGCCTACTAATGTTGACTTTTGACTTTCTGTCTTAACAGTAAAAAAAAAATATATATTATGCTTAATAGAACAATATCTTACAAAACAAGAACAACAGAGACTGCCAATTTTCAAGATTAATCCAACACAATATTATTCAGCTGCTGTTTGCTGGCAAACATCAGGCGGTTACTTTGCAGACTTAGCTTTGCTTTATGGCCTTTTCCTTCTCAGGCCAAGCTGTCATGTGCCTGAGAATGCTATAAGACATTTCATAATTTTAAAAAAAAAAAAAAAAAACCACCAAAAAAAACCCCCAACAACTATGAAGTATTTGGAAATCTACATCACGTAACAAGTTACTTATTTATCCAATGCTTAAATATGTTTGTTGTTGGGCATGTGGCAATGCTAGCTGGGTGTTACTCATCTGTATTTACCAAATTGAAGAGAACTTGTTTCTATGTAGTTCTTGCATCATATGCTACAAAAAAAACCAAAAACCAACATGAGGTATGCCCCTACTTTTTATGGGGGAAAACAATCTTAAACAGGTATATTTAAGTTCAAGAATAACGTAACCAGTTTTGGTATCTATAAATACTGTCAGAACGCTTAGCAACTTATTACAAAAAATAAAATGCTCATTGCTTGTCTTTTTGCCAGGCACTGCAAAGATTTTCTTGCCAAATTGCAGTAAAATTAATGGGAAGTCATTCTGGAAAAGTTTTCATTAAAAACAGCATGCAGCAGCATGAGGGGTGAAGGCAGACATGCAGAGTATGGTCAAGTATGTTTACTGCGGGTTTTTATACACCTCAAGTCAATGAGTTTAATTGTTCATAGAAAGGATATTAACATTTTTACCAATCCAAACAAAAAGCAAATTCATTAGTGCTGTGAGAGAATAATTATCAGATAGTCCACAGGTAGTTACGCAGCTAATGACCTGGAGATGGGAGTGTAATTAAAGCCTTCACTCAGAGCTTCCCTCACTCTAATATCCTTTCCTGTCTCTTCCTTTATGTTCAATTCATTAAAACCGTACAGATCATTAACTCATTAATAACTGCAGAATGCAAATGCAGTGAAGTAGAGTGAATTTAATGTCTCCTTGGTTGTGAAGTATGTTCCAATGCTGGGGTGGTAATTTTTTACAACTGCTATTAGAGTGGTTCTGTCAACGAAAGAAGCTCCTCCAAAAAAAAAAAAAATTAAAGCTAACAAGAATTAATATTTCACTGTTAAATGGTAAACCCAGCCACTAGGCAAGTAAGGAACGAACTGCTGTTCTAGAAGATACACTTCAGAATGTTATTCTCTTTCCTTTCTCGAAATCAAGGGCTGTTTCTAGAGGTACCGGTCTTGCCCTTTCTTTCCTGTTGCAGTAAGGAAAACCTGCCTGCGTCCTTCCACGGAGATCACCCCGCTAACAGAGCGGCACACGAACACAGGCTAGGCAGAAAAACTCGTTGAACAACTGGGATGATTTCTGCAGCATGATTAGCTGCGTAATATATCACATCATACACGTGTCAAAGGGTTTTTTCCTGAAGCTGAGGCCTGCGTGGGCCAGCCGAGGAACCTGTTAAAGGGGTGCGCCTTACCACCCGCGCCGGCAAACCCTGCGCTCCCTCAGCTTCCGCTTCACGCACCCAAAACCTCCCGGGTCAGGAACTAACAGCAAAGATCCCACAGTGAAAGCACTATTTCAGAGCTATTTGATTTCCTGGGTAGTAAAAGTCTCTTGACCCCAGAATACAGGCCTAAGAAGAATTCTGGAGGCCTTGCAGACTGCATTCCAGGGGCTTGGGGCCGCTCCTTGGCCATGCGTGTTTCTGCTGAGCCGCCTTGCCCAACCTGCGAGGGCCAGGATGACCAAACAGCTCCGCTTCCACTAGCCTGATCTCTGGAGAAAACATCGCTGCTTAATGGGAGGCCTTTTCAGACTCCTTTTTGGTGACCTTTAATTTTTCCATGCCTTAAATTCCCGCCTTTCAATGGAAGATGAGGGTTTCTCCATCACTGCTGTAACAAAGTTCTGTTTGGAGGCAGCAGAGCAGTAAGAGGAGGAGTGCTCGTGGAGGTAGTGCTGCAGTAATAAAATAGTGGCTTCAGGGTTTTCTGTTATACGGCGTGACATACCCTGGGTGCCCTGTATGTTGCTGATATTCATAATTAAAACACTGGTGAGACAACAGTTCACCCAGATCAGACTACCTGCTTTTTTCTAGGCAGTTAGCTTTAACAAATGGCTATACTTTTGCAAGTATCATAGCAAAAAAAGTTAATTAACAGGGCACTTAATGACATTTTTGGGCACCAATACATCAGGTATAATGTCTTTTTCATTAATATCCTCCAATATTTTTATTTCTCGAGACTCTGTAAAAGTACTGTTAATGGACTTGAGAAGAAGAGATAATTTTCTCGCTGAACCGAGTCTGTGTGATTAAGTGCTCAGTCTCTGGTAACAAATGAATCCAACAACCTTTAAATCCTTTCCTTACAGACAAATTAATGTATTTCTCATAATAATATTGCTGGAAATCTAGACAGGCCAGTGCATCTTTGTGACTTGCTCTGCGTGAGTCAGATTTACAACGCTGCACTGGAAAAAAAAAAAAAGGGCTCTGATGACAAGTTGATAAACAAGTTAAAATAATGTAATTTGCACTGTGTCATTTGTATGCTGTCAGCATACATATAATTCCAAAAATTACCGTGGGTAAATCCATTACAGGTCTGCTAAGTGCTGCTGTTGGGTACATTGAGTCCTGATGCCTCATCGCGCTTTATACCCGTTAGCAATTTGCACGGCAGAGCTACAATAGCTCTTAACCGAAAGATGAAAGTCACACTTCCTATGCCAGTAGTGCTGACATTTAAATTTGATATCAACCCTACAGTCTCATCCTAATTTCAAAATCCCTTGTGCTAATAGTGCTTAAGCCTTAATTGCACATTTAATCATAAGAATTACAGAATCCCTCTGGTAAGTTAGATGGGGGAAAAAATGCGATGGACATAGATAGCAAAGCAAGTCACAGAGGAAAGACAGAGAAAAGAAGTCATTCCCTATTTTACGGAAAACGTGGAACATGTTTTTCAATCAGTCAGGACAAATGGTGAAATAGGAGATCCCTGTCAATAAATATCACCTTCACACTGCTGAATGTGTGCTTCCTGTAACCAAACAGCTACAGTTTGTCTGTTTATCTACAGTTCTAAATTGACTAAGGGACTTACTGCCTGCAACTAAACTCAAGTCACGGACATGGAGTTTTGTGTAGCTGGCTCTTTTTTTTAATTCTCTGTGCACACATACATACACCAAAACAAAAAAAACACAAACAAACAAAAACCCAACCCACGTAAAAAGTATTCTGTATTGGAAGGGAGAGAGAGATACTATTTTCTTTATCACAGTAATTAAAATACTTGGCCTCAAAGAGAAAATCAATCCTATCTACAGGCTCTCTGAACCTAAAGCTTCAAGACTATCCACGAACTTGCTAAATGACTACAGCCACCAAGGAAAGAAATGTTACAAAGTTTGTGAAATAATGAACTTGAACTGGAAGCCAAAAGAGTCGAGAATGTTCAGTGTTAACGCTGAAATGTCAGAACCGCAGTTTACGGACCAGTGCACAGATCTCATGCAGCACAACTACTCTGAGCAAAGTCAAAGTAAGATTTCGAGCCACAGACATCAGAGGAAGCCTGGCTGCACGTGCTGCTGGAACACGTTCGCTACTGACACTTCTTTGTACAGCCGAAGTCTTTTCATTGGGTCTGTAGTGCCTAAAAAATGATACTCGGATTTCATAATTATGCTGCCAGCTACTATCACATTGTTAGAAGTGGGCAAAAATAGATCTCACTTTTTTCTGAGAAGTTGCCCTTTTCTCACTGAAAAGTGGTTTGTTCATAAAAACGTTAAAAGCTTTTTACAAAGAACCCAAAAGTATGAAACTAACCTGAAGGCTGACCAAAGACAGGGTGAAGGACACAATCTAATCCTCTTTCTGACAGTGGCAATAGGTTTGCTTTTGTGGCCAGCTAAGTTCTACAGTCTATGCTCAGAAAATTGATTCAACTGCTTCTAGTTTAACTGCCATCAAAACCAAATTGATTCTGTGGGGAAAAATAAAAATGACAAATTAAGATGTTTTTGACAACAAAAACTATGTTTGTTCATGAACTGGAAGGAGAAATTACCCATCTTTTTGATGCTCTGGTCATTACAGTTGTTGCTATTAGCATTCAAGATAGCGGCACAAAAGCAAAGAGAAGTTCAAAGAGCAGAGCGATGCTGGATTACGGTAAGACTAAAAAAATTGGAAGTCTTTAAGCAACAAGCTTTGCTCCAGAGGGGCACGGTGACGTCTGACAGCACCTCTCTTCTACGATAAGCATTGTACTCTATTTTGCTGCAGCAATCGATGGTGTTATAGCGAGAAGTACTTTGAATCACAGACAACATGCTGCTCCACTGCATCATGGGTGACCAACTCCTGAAAAATCCAGCTTACGGATGGCATTCATTCCTTTCTGTGCTCAGGTGCAAATAAACCCAGGAAACCTTGGAACCTCTGCTGCTGACCCTGCCAGCTCTCTGTGCCATTTGCTTTGACACCAGCTGCGTGCGGCGTTCGGACCAAGCATCCCAACGCAAAGTGCCAACACCAGCGTGCCCTCTGCTGCCAGGAACTCCCAGCCATGCTGGTAGCAATGTCACGTTGCTCGAGGCTGTGCTTCTGTATTTCCTTGAATATTTTCATCTGTCTGCCCTGCTGACATTACTCTCTCAGTTCACCAGCTAACACCTGACTTGGCAATCTTCAACAATTGCTGTCTTCCACTCCAGATAGAAGACCAGCCCAGTGAAGTGTGCTGTAATGGTCACGGTCACAGCTCTCTGGAAGACTGCTATGCTCTACAATTATTTAAAAGAAATTTTTTTCCTACCTTCAATGCAGTGTGGTAAGCAGAGGAAATCTCTCCTGAGCTGTATGCATTATCAGTAGCAAATCTGTGCCTTCTTGTATAGAAAATCAGATAAAGTACCCACTTTGCAGACCTTTAATTTAATCTAGAGACTGATACCATATTGCTTCTGAGCTTTATTTCTTAAAAAAAAAAAAAACAAATACAAAGGATGGACAGGCTGCGCTAATGATATTTGACAGTTCTTTGTCCAAGAGAACACCCTCCAATAATGTATTTCCAAAACAGCGGAAATGTTCATGCCTAACATATGTTGTGAATTGTAATGACTAATGACAGGCAGTGGTAGAGTATGACATGCATAATGTCCTTTTTCCCCCGAGTTTATTACAAGTCCATACCTCGCAAACCAAGCTCACAGTCAGCTTCATGAAGTTTTGTGCACGTGCTTGCTTCTGCAGGGCAGTTACCAGCAAACAAACGGGATTCAGCGCTGTAAACCTTCATCATCTGTTCATCTGTGCTCACGGCACAGTGCTGGCCCTCCCCGGTACAAGGGTCAGCTCACACCATCGCCCAGCCTTGCCGTCACAGAACAACCTCAGGACTCCTCTTAACTTGCTGTGGACGCTTCCCTGGTTTGCAGTTGATTCTGTCTCTGGTTGTGATAGTGAGAAACAATCCCCTCCCTCTTGGGGCACGCTAAAACCCCAAGGCTCCTGACAGAATTTTACAGGTGTTCTGGATTTTTTTCCTTGGCGAAGCTAACTTGCAGGTCACTGTGAAAGTCCAGGTCTTCACAGTGTCAAATGCCTTGGTCAAATTCACCGATAAGAAAGAGAACAGATACTTCTCTGACATACCTCACTGGCTGCATCGCTTCTGCACTGTAAGCTTATCGTGGGTCAAATAGCGTGTACTGGGCAGTATTATTCTCAAGAGAGCCTTCTAGTAGTGTGCTGTCCAAGACAGGATCATTTTTCCTGTTCTGTCTTTCTTTAATGGTCAGTGGCAACGAAAACGGCACTTTTGAAATCCTTTTTTCCAGTTTGAGGGGACAAAGCAAGGCCCAAGGGAGCAGAGGGATACGTACAGCTGGCAGCGACTGCTGATGGGATGAGACCCAAGCAATGCCCCAGTACTCTACTTCCTAATAGGTTCCTGTATCTATTCATCAGTTCATCCACTTGATTCTGTTTCTTTCTTAGTATTTGTCAAGGTTTTCACTGACTCTGAACATACCTCTCTCTTTTTTGGGCTTTTATTCCCTCTGACATCCCAGCAGAACCTCAAAATGAAAAGCTTTTATATTATTTATAGAACTTACACATCGATCCCCATAATGTTACCTGAAGCTCCACAAAGCCTGTGGTGGGTATCCTTGGGATACACAGCTCTGCACTGGTATTCTGGTGCAGTCTGGCAAAAAGGTTAGAAATCCAGCATCATCAGTTAGTTCCGTTGTTCCTGAATTCCAAAGCAGGCTGGAGAACGGACAGGTCCAGCATTGTTCTGGTCCAACTAATTACTTAATCACTGAAAGAATTTTAATAAATGCCATAAGAAAAAAACATTAACAAAAAGCCGGAGAGGGACTATTTCCAAGGGCAGGGGGGGCCAGGCCAAGGGGAAGGGCCTGAAGCTGCACGAGGGGAGCTGGAGCTGAGCTGGGAGGCAGCAATCCTTCCCTGGGAGGGTGCTGAGGCCCTGGCACAGGGTGCCCCAAGAAGCTGTGGCTGCCCCTGGATCCCTGGCAGTGTCCAAGGCCGGGTTGAACAGGGCTTTGGGCACACTGGGCTGGTGGGGTGTGTCCCTGCCCATGGCGGGGGGGTGGCACTGGGGGGGCTGGGAGGTCCCTTCCCACCCAAACCAGTCGGGATTCTATCATTCTATGATTAATTATCACCTTGAATATAAATGTTTTATCTGAATTACGGAGTATAAGCAAATAGAATTACATCCTTGTTTTCAGGATTAACTAGTGAGCTCTGAAAACACCTCTTTGCTTTGCACCTGCCACTCTGTATCAAACAATCAAATAACTCTTAAATCTCATCAAATGAACTCCCAAAGTCATTGGAGAGACAATAAACTAGATTACAACACTTGTCTGGTATACAGTTAAATGTCTTTCATATATCTTTAAGTGGTTATTAATCTCTGAATTAGTTTAGAATACATTAACCTTCAAGGTAAATTAGATCAATCAGGAAAATGACTCACAAGACTAGGTCTATCTTTTTTTGCTCAAATTCTGAGTGTGTGCCTAGAATATAACAGCAGGGGGGGAGAAAGCATTCAAATGTGGCTTTTCCCTGGAAGTGTGGCATTTGTCATGGAGAAGGGCCAGCCACATTCTTCTTGATGCTCATGGATAAAGTTGTTTCTTAGGATAAGAGGAATCAATGTTCAGAAGAGAACAGAATGTTTACAGTGGTGCTGAAGGGGAATTACGCTGTGAACACAGAATGACATGAAGCCCATGAAAATTACATATAATCATATCCTCAGCTCAATTTATTTTTCACTCTGCATTTATTTTAGCCTTGTTTAATTACAGAAGTGGCTGAAAAGCTTATTCTGCTCCATTTTACATATGGCACGCAGTCCAGTTTGTCACATTCTGCTTCAACACTACTTCAACTTTCCGAGTCTTACAGAAAAGAGGTACCCAAACACTCCTGAGGGGACGGACAACCGTTACAGTTATTGCACATAATGTCATGCCGTGCATTGTTGAAAGAACCTAAAAACTCAGTATTTTGCCACTATTTTCTAAAGGAATATGAAAAATATTAACACCAAGTAGCGAGAAGACTAACCTGAAGTCAAGTGGCTCTTAGTGCAAATGACCGCTGGCAGGAGCTCTGTGGCGGTTTAAGCTAAGGCTTGATTTTGCTGCTGCAAAATGCTACCTGTAGGTATCGGGGCTTAGCTGGCAGGCGGTAAGTCACCAAGACAAACTCGGGCTCCTATGCTTGGGAGGAGATAGGTAACTGTTGTTACAGGATACCTCCAATCGCAGCAGTGATCCGTGTCCCCAGTTCTAATGCAATGTTCCAAAACTGTCACAATAGCTGCACTTCTTCTAACTGTAGTCAGTGAAGCACACACACCTTTTGCATGTGGTCACAACACATTGAAAAACTGAAGGAAAGTGATGTCTTGAAAACCTTTCCTTTGGCTGGTAAGGGGGTAAGTGTATTAAAACTTCAAAGACTGCAGTTCGCCTTGCCATCAGAACATCTAGAAGCACAAAATTTACAGTGCTGATAGATGACATATTAAGACTCGATGTCCTGCTTTACAAATGGACAAAAAAAATGTAAAGCATAAATCAGACCACCTTTTAATACCAGCATTTTCCAAGGTAAAAGAAAATAGATAGAACTCGAGATCTGAGAGCATGATGGAAAGGAAGGAACACTGAAGATGGGCTCTGGTTTGCAGACAGCACATACTGAAGTCCTGACTTGGGAAAGCATTTTGCTGTTATCAAACTTCTGAAATATTTGTATAGTCCTATCATTTTCAGCGAGACTGCTTCCAGGCTAGGGTCACCTATATTCTTCAGGACTTTGCTGGACCAGAACCTAAGGGATCTGCCCCAAAATCTGGCCATTCAGCCAGCAGGGTCACCAAATCTGTTCCTCTGCTCTTCTCTTCTGAGCTGTTCTGCACCTGCTGAGATAACATTCCTACTTCATCCTGATTGCAGAGAATTGAGTAAAAGCTTTGTCCTTGTGCATCCAGGAATAAAGAGCATTTCAGCAATCTTGCTCCAATTAAATACAAGGCTGAATGTGCATGCTGTAATTAAAAATATGTCTGTTTCTTTAAAACAAATCAGTTTTAATTGGCATTCTAATTGAAAGCCTATTAAATATAGTGATCAATGCTATCTGAGAGATGATTTAAAAATCTTGACACCTACGCTTTACAAAGCTCTGAAAACAGACTAAATTCACCCTTGCAGTAGCTGAGACACATAGGTAAATACATCTAGCTAAGCTGAGGAGGAGAAAGAACTGAACAAAAATGTTATTTAAAAAAGTAAAAAATTTCAAAAGCAGACAGATTTTGGTTAAATGTCTAAAAAAAAAAACACAACCCTAAGCATTACTTATTTTGTCACGGCATCCACCAAGCCATTGTCATTCCTTCGAGAGTGATCTATTGTGTCAAAACAAAGGCGAACATGAAGCAGAACCAACGTGTGGCTGCGCTCCCCTTGTGTAGCCTCTCAGCCTAGAAATCTGTTGCCCTGACTTACTCCATCAGAGGTGTTATTTTTGTAATATTTATGTGGAATATTAACAAGATCTTCTGCCATTGACTTTGAAGTTATCTGTCCAGAGATAATTTTTCTCCTTCCTGCATTAATGGCTGGCTTATGCCTTAAAACATGAAGTTAATGGTAAGAGTTGGACTGACTCCATCAGTGCTAAGTACACCCTGCCCTCTCACTGGGCGTTTGTCTCAATTCTTCCATTTGTAATACCCTTCTCTCAGACTCTGGTGGTGCTCCTGAGGAGGCTGCCGCTGTGAGGGAGCTTGTTCTCAAGAACACTGGTAGCAACACGAAACAAATTCAAAGCAAATACACAGAGCTGCCTAGACAAAAATCAACCATCAGATGAAGAAAAAGTCATTTAACTAAAACCCTGATTCTAATAGACTTCGCAGTTATCATTCAAACAAGATCCATAGCAGGAGATTTGTATCCAGTTAAACAGGGTGCTTTACAAATCTCTCAGATTTTTAATAAAGCTGCCATGACAGCATTGGAGACCAAGAATTATTTCGTGAATTTCTTGAATAATTAATCAAATCAAGTCACTATTTGTGGCCAGTTTGCAAACAGAATGGGAAACAACGTATTTGAATGCACTGTCCATCACGAATTATTATTCGGTTCTAATAACTCTGCACGGGGCTGCTTTTCTTCACCTGTGTCCGTTGTAAGGAGGCACATTAGCGAAACAGCATGTAAATCCGTATTTACCACAACAGAGGAGGCAAGTTAAAGTTTCCTGTCCTCCTACGCAGTCTCTGTTGAAATGGCCAGCATGAATATACCACAACTACTTTGTGTGCCAAAAAGAATGCTTGCCGTATTTTGAGTCCTCCATGGGTAAACTGCCCAGAAAGCAATGTCAGTACCTGTCAGGCAAAACTCCTGCTCCTGGAATTCACCCTCTGCTCAGGACACAAGATAGGCTTCCAGGAGCTCGAGGACTTATTCGTGTTTCAAGTCTTGGTTTCGCTGCATTGGTAATGGAGGAATTATTAGTCCTTCCACGAGGATTTTCATTTCCATAATTCAATTTTCCAAATTCTGTACAACGGTGAATTCTCAGCTCCACACTTATACAATTCACACCAGACTGTGTTTAATAACAGAAAGTCCCTCTGATAAGATTTATCCCTTCCACTTAAATCCACAGATTTCTATTTTAAGTCACCAAATGACATTACTGTAAAAATAGATACCTCTGATGGATTTAGATTCTTTTTTTCTTAATTGCAATTCTGGCCTAAAAATGACTTCTTCATTACTACTTCTTAGTTTGGAGAACATCAGTATGTAGCTTCACAAAATACTTGGACAGTTGCTGCGATGTCCCTGTGACACACAGTGTAACTATTTTGTTTTAGTGATGCTTCTAGTGCTGATTGGATCTTTACACAGGAGATTGGCTTTTTATTATTATCAAAGAATAATGGAAGGCCAGCAGAATTATGGAGCTTAATTTTATCTCAGTTTATAAATCACACTGTACTCACAAGGATACGCTCTGTGTGCCAGAATACTTGTCTGTCTTCAACTTTTATGAACTAGTTCAGCTACAATATAATACAACTCAAACCTCCTCTGAAAAGCAAACCCCAAAGGACTGTTGTATAAATGTCAGCATGTCTTTACCTTGCTTCCTCTTTTCACGACTGCTGTATCTAGCAGGCTCCGGCTAAGAAACAGGCAACCAAACCTCCAGCTCTTCCAAATACACTTTCATGCTCAAAAATCCAGCTTTTCTCCGTCCAGACAAATGCCTAGTTGAAACCAGGACAACGACGTGCACTTTGTGGCTTCAGCTACAATAGACAGGACGTCGCAGCTGTCTGGCTCTGTTCCACTCACACTGCTACAACAGTTAAAGGAAAAGAATCGTCCTCTCCTTAGGGACGAAGAAACAGTCACTCTTTTCTGTGTTAACGTTCTGCAGGCACTGGGGATAGGTGTGTTTTAGCTGCGATCGCTGTACAGTACACTGCTTTGGAAAGCGGAGATAAGCATTGCAAATACCTGCTTCACAGAGAACAGATGAAACGAGATTAGCTCTTTTTAAAAGACAGGAGAAAAAGGGGGTAGAGGAGGATAAAGAAATAAATTTCAAAGAGCTACTAAAAAAAATCACAAGTAATTATTCAGGTGAAGAAGTGAAATCCTCTGAAATACCAGTGTCACTCTAAGGGGTTTATCATCTGAAGTGGCATTTCCATGGTAGCCAGTACTATGACTATAATCACTTCCAAGCTTTTAAATGCTCTAATAAAGCTCAGTATCAATAACCAAGGAAGGAACAGTTGTAGGCTTTACTGTATTTTTCATCTCATTACTCTTTATCAAATGGCAGTGTCCTTTCTTTCCACAGTAATGCTGCCTTGCCTACTGATTGTATTCCTTTTTAAGCCACAGGGAAGAAAAATAATATGGTGAGTAATGACATGTGGCTTTTCAGATCTTCCATTTGTGAAAAATAATAAAATCTTGATAATTACATTGCAAAGAACTTAAAAATGTATACATATCCCAGTCACCTTTTTTCAATTTCTGCTTTTGCCTGGTCTCTTAAAAGATATGAGCAATTACTGCTTTTCGTTCTAAATCAGTATTTCTCACAAGCCTGGATCAATTTTGAGTCAATTCTAATACAACATGTAGGAAAAACATAAGCTATTTGCTTAATGCAAATCACATCCAACTTTTGCAGACGTTGAGTTGAGGACAATTGCTTCTACTAAGGCAGAGATTCTTTGCACGTGTGGTCTTACATGTGCCACATTATAGCAGCGAAGTTTGCGTTTAATTCACTTCCTCTAGCCTAATGCGCCCGGGGCGCTCAGTCGCAGTTTAGTAGACAAGGGTCAACTCTAACTCTTCAACAAAGTGGAGATCTTAACCATGGGGAACAGCAGGCAGATTGTCGAGGACATTCCTGCACCGCACTGCTGTATCTGTAACGGCAAAGATCATCCGCAAAGCTGTTTCAGACACAGAAACCGCTTGGCTGTCCAACGTATCAGCTCTTGTTCCCAACTACAATCACATTCCCTACAAACCCTGAAATTCCACATCTAGATAAAAGAATTTAGAGGGAAGGCCACAGCATTCTCCTACCACCAAGAAATTCAATGACTTTTAATGACGGTACTAACACCAACACAAAATCCCAAAAGACAACACAGGAAACAAAAATGAAATGTTTTTCTCATTGTTTCCACCCCTAATTCCACACACACTGATTTTGTACAAATGCAACAGCAGTGAATTCAGGAAGCCTGCACAAGTACACATAAAAGCGAAGCTTAGGTGTTTTTCCAAAGCATTGTTTGGTTTTCCAGGTAAGCTCAGAAGCCCTTTAGAAAGAGCTGGGATGGAACTCATTAGTGCACTGTGAGCAGAAACCCCTACTGCATTTCTGTTGTCTGCAAAATACAGTATAGACATTTCAAACACTGCCAGTGTCACCTTTTCAGAGCAGGCTGTACGCTGGCTCTTGGATCTTTCTTACTCCATCGCTCCCGAATGAACCATAACAGCTGTGAAATGGAAAGAATTCTTTCCTTTTTTTTGAGCTGTTGCAAATTTCCATGTTTGCTTTGTGCCTTAAATAAATTGTTCCTGTATAATTATGCAGACTACTATAGCTCATTAATTCAGTTCTATTTCACAACCAAAAGACTGAGAAAGGAGCATTTTCAAAGCTGAACTAGAACATTCTCCTTTCATTACACTGATTAACAGAACAGAATGTGACACAATTTGGTTCATACACTTCAGCTAGGTGTAAGTGGTACATCGATACGTAACAACGTACTTTGTGGCCTTATTTGAAAACCAGTATAGAATACACTTGGATGTACACGTTAGCAAAGAGGCAGGCACTGGAAATGCCTCTGAACTTTCAGAAAAGTTACATTTATGGTTAATCTCTCTTCTTTGATCCTTTCTGAGTTCATTACAGCTATGGGTAATTGATTTCTTTTGGCTCTGAATTAATCAGTTTTTCATTTTTGCATTATTTTAATTGTATGATTAATTTTTCCAATTTGTGAATAGTGTTCATTATCTTAACATCTATGCACCTTCATTAATTGAAACAAACATTGCAACATGAAGCTACAGATCACCATGTAAGCAGAAAAAAAGAGAGTTTAAATGCATATTTTTCAGTATGCTAAGAAGTGTGTGCACTATAGCCAAGCCTGATGCAGAAATCATCATCAACGCATCAAATCTTCTGTGGAATAAAAAGCAAATTTGTATTCTCCATTGCAGTACAAAGGACAAATGAAAGCAGCAGGTTACAGACAAATTATTCTGAAAAATTTAACTTCTGCATCAACTTTGTTATCAAGAACTTCACCTTTGAAGTAAGAGGGAATTGAAACCAGCATTTAAGGAGCAGAGGGAAAGAACCTGTGATCTCTCTCCCACATGTCCTGTTTAGTACACGGAAAGCTTCACAAGCGACCCGTATTTGACATGAAACTCAGGAAATTCTTGTGATAATTCCTATTCTAACCACAAAGTTACTGCATGTTGTCATAGCAACAGGCATCAGTTGAAACTTCATGATGATATTAAATAAATCTTTGCTTTGATATAAAAAGAAATGCAATTTCATTTTATTAGATGTTTGTCATATCAAATATAATGGCAATAAAATTATGTGTCAACAAGTTTAGCCAGTGACAATAACTAAAAGTCAGCCTGATGCTAAATTCCTGTGCTGGCGTCACCAAACAGCACTATAAATACATACAGCCACTTAGCAGCCTGTTGTCTGGAAAAGCGAACGCATACACATGCAAAGCACCAGCTAAGTGTCTCTTACAGTACAGCGGCCAAAATCCTGGTTGGTGAGCCTTAAGAGTAGTGTGGCAGTTCCAGGTCTCATGTGAGATAGATGTGGTTACCACAGCAGAAAGTGACAATATTATATAGGTAAAACATGGAGGTTTTGAACTTTGCTGAAGCCTGCATTGGATATAGTAGCTGTCAAAGCTGACTATAAACTCATACTTTATGCCCTTTGGGTACTTTTTCTTCAAGAACTTAAACAAAGAAACCAAAAACCCCACAACCAACCCACACCTGTCTATAGAGTGTTGTATCTCCAATTCTCCATCCCATGGCACTTTGTACCTGCAATAACGAGGTGACAGAGACATGACCATACAGGTAAACACAAGTGCTACAACCTGCTCCTCCGCTACTAATAAATATCACTATCTCCTTGCTCACTACATCATATTGGAATGAACTGCAAAGAGGATAATCTGGGAGAGAATAACTGCAAAACCACTGCAACAGTGATCTCACAGTGACATCTGCAAGCAGTCACACAGCTACTCCATATCACTCATGTCCAAAGCTGGAGGGTAAAGAGAACAGAAACAGACATCCTCAGCTGTAGCTCCATCAAATGTTGTAGGATAAATTACCTAGTAAAACCAATCCTACAGCTGGTTTTGCTACCATTTTTGTGAAATCAAAGATCACAACCATAATAAAACACACAATCAAGGCCAAAACTCTTCTATGGTGAAGTCCATTTTGCTCCTTTTTTAAAAAATAGTAATCCTTAATATTTTTACTTGCCTGCAAATGCACTGTAAGAGCATTTTCTGCAAAGTGCATAGTGTACCATCACAGACCCACTTGCCTAGAGAGTCTATATGCATTTGTGTACGCCTACCTTTCTTCAATAAGCATACCAGATTTACTCTACTGCAGCAGGAGAAGCAGCTCGGGAGGCAAGGAGGAGCTAGAAGAAATCACTGCAGAGTTTGAAGAGGCCTGTCTTCATGAAGGATCTTGGCCACAAACACGAACTGAACAGTTTGCTAGTACTTCTACCTGTCTGCAGAATAATTACAGATACAGCAAAGACAACGCAGGACTTGACAAAGACAACTACTGACTTTGAGGAAGACCTCTGTGTTAACCTAACCATCAATCTGTTCACAACTCTTATCTGAGAGATACGAAACAATTGCTGTCTCTTTCATGTAAACAACTAAGATCCAAGAAGGGGGGAAACTTCACCCCTAATACGTTCTGACTTTGGACCTCAAACAAGAAAATTAAACAGCAAATTCTCCAAATAGCTTAAGGAAACGGTCAGGTGTAGTACTGGCCAAGCCTGTATTTCAAGATCACTGACATCTTGTCTCTCCCCTCCCCTGTACAAACAGTAACAAAGCCAGGCCAGACCACAGCTGTTGTCCAGAGGCAATCCTTTGGTGAACTCAGATTCACAGGTTGGAAGGGACCCCTAGAGATCATCTGGTCCAACCCCCTTGCTAGAGCAGGAACTCACATTATAACCCTGTGTCCCACCGCCCAGCATTCCCAAGCGTGGGGTTTGCTGGCATGAGTAGAGGCCATCTAATGATACCTGCAGTTTACAAACTGAGATCAAACTCATAGTATACTAGGCAGCTTTGGAGAGCAACAGCAAAGAGAAGATTTCCGTGAGCCTGCAGTAAATGGCTGATGTTCTACTTGGGTTAATTTTTATTACATCTCTAGCAGCTGGATGCAATCCCCCTCAACAGTAACCTGTTCCATTTTTTTACTGAGGGAAATCCTTCCCAGCCATTTACGGCTGTGCTTGGTGCACTGCGTTCTGTGCAGCTAGATCAGCAGCGAACATCTAATTACTAAATAATTTTTCTATATGACTCATACAATCAACTTGGTTATAAATAATTTGTTAGGCCTTATGATGCCTATATACATCCACATCTTTTTCCTCTTCCATGAATCGGACCATTAGAATAACATTACATAAATTATCTGAACCACTGACTCATGCAAACCAAACGACTTAATTCTGTTGCTCCCACAGAAAATATGCCTTTAGTATTCAGCGTTCAATCTCTTTTTGCTCTTTGAAGTGATAGTTAATATCACAAAATTGTCTGTACTTCAGCTACACATCACTTCCTGTAATCATTGAATAATTATCAACCACATTTATATCATGGAGCATAATGGTATCTGAGGATCTTCTATATAAAAGCAATGAGCAATAATGATGGTTTCACTGGAGGTTATGCTAGAGATAATCATGTGGGTAACATTTTTACATCAGATGACAAGATACAGAATCACAAACAAGCCCCTGAAAATATAATAAGTATAGTAATTTAGTAATTGTGTCCTACTACATTTTATGGAGTTTATCAGGCTACTTTGAAAAACTGGCAAGTTCAGTCACCTTGACATCAAGCACTGAAGTGAACAGCATTTCACTGGCTGCAGTTTTGCTAGTTTACCTTCTTAACTGCTGCAACCAAGTGAAAAGCCAGTCACTGGTGGCTCTGTGACGTGCAGAACAAGAACAGGTTAGAAACTGTACTTTAATGCAAAGACAGACCTGAATAGCTGATTTGGTCACTAGGAGATCACTGGCCCAATGCTCCAAACAAAGCCCTTAGATCAAAATAACACTTTGCACTTTTACAGCGCATTTTGTCTTTGAAGTGCTTTACAAATGTGACTCCCTTGACAATACGGAGAATGACAGTAAACTATTTGCGCCCTGACAATAAAATTTCAAAACTTACATTGTCAAATGCAGCTAAATGGTTCATGACAGGTACAGCAGTGCACAGAGGATCAGGTTATTTTTTCCAGACTTGTATTATCTGAACAAGGTAACTGTAAGGCAAACTTTATTAATACAGACAACAAGAATTTCCAATCTACCAAAAATAAAAAGTACTTAGAAGATGGGGCACTAAACAGAATTAATGCCAGCTGAAAAATAATTGCATATATTCACAACGGAAAAGTTACTAAAAGGAAAAACCAGGACTCTGTCCAATACTTTCAAGCAACTGATGAATGATTTGCAAAGTAACTTCTACAACAACAAGAACAAAGTTTCCTGCGTGTTTATTTTACGGATATAAAAACATCAAATGATAGTCTGGGACAGCATGTTTTGCAGACTGCAAAAATCCAAAGACTAATCTGAAAAGGTCTGCTGGATAATTACTTCCCTGACTTGCAAACACACTTATCCAAACCATGCAAGGAAATTGGACAGTACATACACAAAAAGCACCCGGATTTTCAAGGCTGCATGGACATACAATTTGCAGTAAGGACTGAGCAAACAGGAGAGACATCATACATATAAAAGCCTACACCCTAGTAGTGTTGGAAGGCCTAGTAAAATGGTCTAAAATGTATCAACACCATGATAACCAGAAAAAAAGAAAGAAAATAAGGGGGTGGGGTCCCCGAGAGACTGAAATCCAGCACCAAAGAGGAAATACCTTTGGCATTCACAAGAACACTAACAGATGTCTATTCCCTGAACACCAGGGCTGCATGTATGGACAATTCCACCTCTAGGATATCTAAGAACAGCAGGGAAAAGGCAAGCTCTCCACACCTTGCCAGCATTTTCCCTTTGCGTCCTTTACTGAACTATGGTCCTCATTGGCTTTATAGCTGCCCCTGGAATCACAGAGAAACCTTACTAGCTACCTTTCTTTTCTGTAATGAAGCCATGGACATACTGTGGCCTATCTGGAAATCACCACTTTAAATACTTGCAGTCTGCAGAGCTGTGAATATGCTCAGAACAGCAGAGTGGGCACAGCAGTCACTCATGAGTGACTTTTAAAGTGTTACCAATCAATTAATGAGGACGTGATCATTGCAGCCTAGGTTTCACTTCACTAAAGTCAGACACGGCCACTCACAGCCCAGGCACGGGCTTTTGGTAAAATGGGTTTCCCAGTTCTTCGATGCCATCTGCTGGATGCTTCTCACGGTGGGTCAACCTGCATCACTAGCGCCATTCTCGCCTGGAAAAAGAAGTCTTCTACATTTTCTTTGGTTTATAATTACGAAGAGAAGCGCACTGGACGGTTTACTTTAACATACCAAATAAACAGTTTGGCTGTTTAGAAAAAGCTCAAGATACCAGCAACTCCTAAGACTGTAACCTTGCATTACTTAGCTCCTGAACTGTGCTGTCCTGAAAGACAGTTTTGGACCAAGAGCTCTATCTAATAAAGCAGGAGAAGGCAGAGCTGAGTCACCCAAGTCCACAATACTCATATCAGCTGCTCGCAAATAACTGGGCACCTTCTCCCTTTAGTGCCTAAAATAACAGTAATTGGTTAACCCAGAACTGCCCTAGGTAGTTTGGTGCCAAACACTTACCTGACACAGAAAACTGTATGAGGAGTTCAGAAGTTACTTAGAGGAACACCTACATCTCCTTGAAGGCCCAACATACTTGATTTGCTACAAGCACTGGCTGGCAGGTAGAGCAGTAGAGTTGCCATGGCTACCACAGCCGCATTTTACCCAGGAGTAGCTGAAGTATTCACTCAGGAAATAAGGAAAAATTCCAACTCTTTCCTGAGGCATAGGCTTGAATTAAACCCACAACCAGCTAGAAAACAAAGTTAATAATCTGCAGTCATAGCCAGGGTATTTGTACGCATGTCCAGCAGCAGAAGCATACAAACTATTGGAATTCTACCCAAAAGAAACACCAGGGCTAGACAGAACACGAGCACAGCTTTTGAGGCTTACAGCCATCAGTTAATACACATTATATGTAATACAAGCGCTTGTGTTGAGGTAGTAGATCTTCACTGTGGAAGACAGTCTTCTCTAGCAGCTATGCTAAACCTTATACCCAATGTTAATAGACTTAAACAACTATGGAAGTTACAACGCTGTCTCATAAATAACAACGCACTGGTGAGATCCTGCTCAGGTGTACTGAAGATCAAGTGCAGTATCACTGCCCTGTTAAAACTACTTCAACAATAGAGAAACCAAGTAGATTCTTTCTGTCCATGTTCACGCTGCGTGAAGAAGAGATGCTACACAATTGACACATGACAGGTAGGTATTAATCACTTTATAAAAATATACTGATCTCATTCAGATTATTTGTATTAATAACAATCACTGCAGGTTAATATTTGGCCAACTGAATTCTCTGTCCATGATGTTTTGGAAAATAGCTTACAAAGACAACTTAAGCAAGCTAAAATTTAATTTTTTTAAAGACAAAGTCATAATGAGAGCGTATTTCCATGGAACAATACGTTAACCAAATCAGGCAAAAGTCCAAAAGCAGAATTAGTGAGACAGTACATGATTTTTTTAAGGATGTAAGGAGTCAGCAAACTAAACCATTTAAAAGTTACATTCAACTCCATATAGCAATGGAGGCCTAGTTCCAGGGACTGATGCTGACATAGTAACATCATCTATGAACAATTCTGACATCAGTTTGGTATATATATGTGGATTGAGAAAATGATTGTTCAGGAAAATTAGAAGTGAAGACTCACCATTCTGACTTACAGCAGCCTTTGTGATTCTCAAATACAAAGTAGTTAATGACTGAATGAGTGTGGCTCCAAAAGCTTTTCTTCAATATCAGTGTGAGCTTTAGAGAGCCCTCCTTTCTCCCCTGTCAACTTGTTGCCACGCTGTGCACTGAGCATAAACACTGTTAGCTGTCTGAGCTAAGACTGAAAGACAAAGGATAGATTTAGTATTTCCAGGAGGGCTGCTAAAACCAGCTAAATAGCACTACAGCTGAATCATGCCCTGTATATTACCGAGAAACTTTTATCAAAAAGCCATTACAGTGCACATCAAAAATTCCCCATGTCTGTTGGTTTTATACTTCAGTGTTTTCAGAGTGGAAAACAAGGCCAAGGAAACTGCAGTATGCGCCTGGCTTTATTACTTAATAAACAATGCAAATATTCCAAACTTGATGCTTTACCAACAGTATGAAGCTAATGCTTTCCTGAGCAAATAAATAACTGCAATAACCAAAATAAGAACGCTCTCATTAAATAGATGGAACCCAATACAGGAAAGTATTAAAAAAGAGAAAAGGAAGTGATGGATTTTTTTTTAAAATGTAATTGGAACAATGTTATCAAACCATTTAATTACACAAGGAAAAGTTGTATGGTATATTTTGAACACCTTTAACTGTCCTCAGCCTCAAGATTTATGTTATTTCCAAACTTTGCATAAAGCTGAACTTTCAGGTCAGATAACACCCTCTGAATTGATTCCACTCGGGATTCTAAGGCTTCAATTTCTTCTTGTAAACTTTTCTGAAAAAGAAAAAAAAGCAACTGATCATGTAAAACAACCGGAGTCATGTTTGCCAGCAACATATAAACAATAAAGAGGTACCACTTTGCCAATTTTTTGCCAAGTCAGGCTGTAAGACTTATTACAGGGCCAAACAAAGGCCAGTGTGACTCTGGATACTGACAGTTACAACTCATCGTGCATGCACTTCCCCCTCCTCAAATCAGAAATCAAACATGAACTTCAGAATGCAAGAGGTACAAGTGAGGAACAGATCATCCCATTCCAATGCTCACCACACTCTAGCAGCCAGTACAGTAAAGGAGCTCCCTTCTGCCCAGACAAACCTTTGCCTCCTCCAGCATCTCCTGTGTCTCTTCTTGGGAATGACTAATGAAGACATCTCCAATTTGGTAAGGTATCAGAAGTGAATCACCATCATCAAGCATCATGATGTCATCACAAGCATCTTCCAAATTCTGAAGTTGTTTCTATTAACCAAGCCATAAGAAAGGTGGTCATTTTATACTAGGTAAATTATTTCAACGGATACAGTGTCATGCTATCAGGTGAATAATGAACTTGGTGGGTCCACATTTTGGGCAAAAATCCTACCCGCCAGCATGCTATCAACATGCCTAATAGCCCAGTTCCAGTGCTGTAATTTAGCATAATTATTAAATTCTGTACCAGCAGAAATTTCTAGTCAATACTCATTGTCATCAACAGGATAATTAACTGCCTAGACAAGGAAACACAAGAGATTTCCATTTCAGTACTATCTGATATGCTCTTATACAGAAATTTAAGTTAGCTGGGGAGCAGAGAAAAATAGTAAATAAGATGGCAAATATTTATTACTTTATTGCAAGAGTAGCATTGCTTAAAGGCTCAGCACCTTAAGCCATCAATGGAACTCCCACATAAAAAGGCAACATTTTTACAACATACAGATGAGGCAAAGTAACTATAGAGAACATTTTGTGACAGTACTAGCATTTTTCAAGAACTCAGTAAAACTTCTGAAAGGCTACTACGACTGATGCTGAAGGAAAGTGAATGAATACTAAAAAAGAAAATTAGAAGGGCATATCCTCTTTGGCCTATCAAAAGAAAACCTCTGTGCTCATAATGACTACCTCTGTCAACACATCAAAAGAATAACAAACAACTGCCTTAGGGGTTCAAGAAAAAATAGGTATGAACAATGCTAGGCAGAAAATTCTAAGAATGCTACCAACAGCCATTATATAGAGACAATGCTTCATATATGACAACTAAGGAGTGCCAAGGACTGCATGCAGAAACATACTAGCAGCCTTTATTTCTCATGACTTCTTTTTCCACTTTAACATTCTCTACAATCTTCAACATACCAGAAATCCCATGTTAGAACCAAAGCACTACTTACAGTAACCCATAGCCCCCATTTTCTGTGTTACGGCTGAAAATTAACTCAGGGCAATGAAGAATAAGTGCTATTTGAAGCACATATACCTTTTTCACTTCTATTTCTTCTTTCAGCTCTGTGATCCTGCTAGTATTTCTTGCAAACTTGTTAATTTTCTGCTGATCTTCAAAAGTAACATTGACATCTTCTGCAGCCTGCGAGGAGAAGGGTCAAAATGAAGGCTTCGTTTCTTACATTAACTTGAATCTCATGACGAGATTATTCCTAGAAAGCTTCTTCAGAAGAGTCTCACAGCCACCACATTCTGCGTATACACTTGGTTTCTTACAACCCCCCCCAAGGAGGTCAGCAATCCCCACACGCCGCTGGGCGCAGGCCCGGGTAACACCCAAGGAAAACACCAGCTATCCGTGGCATCCTGATGCCCAAGACAGCGCTGGCAGCTGGCACCAGGCACCTCTGCGGCCAGATCACTGCGGGGTGCAGCAGAACACCCCCACGCAACCCGCCAGCAGCACCGTTTGACCCGAACTGGCGAGGGGCCGAGCACTGTGGGGCTCCCGGCCGTTTCACACCCCCGAGCCGTGCCCCAGGCAGACCCTTCCCGACCCACCCGCGGCCCTGGCTGCGGCGGGACCTG
>VWZZ01003149.1:857433-868582 GCA_013399095.1 Psophia crepitans | reverse complement strand
GAAGACGAAGGAAAGCGCCCGGTGGCGGCGGCCCTGCGCAGCTGGGGGCTTCTGCCTCTCCCCACCGCCCCCAACCCAGCGGGCTGCCCGAGAGCCACAGAAACCACTCAGCAAACCCCAACCCACCCCCACAGCGCTTGGTACGTCCCGTTTAAAGGGGAAGAGCCCCGACCCCGCCCCTCCGCCGGCAGGATGAAAAAAAGAACCCAGTGGCTGCGGGCTGCCGCCAGGGGGCGCCGTGGGATGGCGCTTCGGCAGCGCAAGGCGGCCCCGGGCGGGCAGTGCCCAGCCGGGAGCGGGGGCTCCGCCGAGCCGTCCCCGGCCCTCGGCAGCCGCCTTTCTGGAAGCGGAGGTGGAAGAGGCCATCAAGTTCAGATCGTTGAGGAGGGACTTTTTAAGCAAAAATAAACATTTTTGTGAAAAGGGCGGTTGACGGCTTCTAAACAGGAACAGGGACAGCTGGCATTCGTGCTGTGTAATTGCCTCCACATGCTGAAGTTTATTTAGCTTCTCACAGCTACAAAGCAAAACCCCCGAGCTAGGCCATCGGAACGTTTCGCAGAGACTCCCTGGGACTCGTTCGGCTCCTGCTCGGGGCTGCCCAGACCCCCTCGGGGAGCGACCAGCATCGCCAGTACCCACCAGGTACCCACCAGCTTTCAGAGCTCTGAACACGCCTCAGCCACAAAGATCTCGGAGCGATGCGCCGCCGTGCCAGCGTCGGGCGGGGATGGCCGCAAGCCTGCGGTGTGAGATTCAGAAAGGTGTTTGAAAATGTGCTGTGATTCACCTTTCTGCCATGCCCTCCTGTGAGCCGCTGTGGGAGTCGTGAAGAGTTAGACCCAGAGAAGGTGCCTGGGTACAGAGCCCGCGGCCCTGCACGGTGTGCTCTTAAACTGTCTGGCTTGGAGAGGAGTTTGGAAAGCTGGGTTAGAGCCTGCAGCTGGCGGAGCCGTGTCTGGGGAGCGCTTGGGTCTCCAGAAAGAAAACCAGACAGCGTCGTGAGCAAGGAGCTCGGGTCAGCGCGTTCAGTCCCAGGCAGCCAAAACTGCTGAACCTTTTTGCAGAGCGGCTGAGAATTGCCTCCGCCACTTTGGAGTCCAAAGATCAAAACTATTTCCGGAAGGCAAAATGTATAACCTTGCACGCAACGGTCTTGTTCTTCAGACACTTACTGGTGGTACGGGAGGCTGATGTGCTGTTCCCTGCTGTCTGATGGCATCCAAATTCACGTCTCCCAACCGCCTCCTAACACCCAAACCATTAATAACTCCAGTTATCCAAGGACCGGTTTAATGAGAAATATAGGAATAATCAGGGAACAGGGTGCTAGCGTTTGTTTTTGTTAGAACCCCTTGTTGCTGAGAGAGAATCCCGTCCTGCCACTGCAGGAGAAACCTTGCTCCACAATAGCTCATAAAAGTCCATTCCAAAGGGGATCCGTGGAGAACAATAGAAGGCAACACCCCACAGAAGTGTGGGTGTCTGTTTTAAAAGTTTCCTATTAATTTCCTGCAATTAGGCCTTATTAGGACGAGCTGAAATACGGCGTGCTCTGTTCAAGTCTTAGCACATACGCCAACACTGCTCTCTCTCAGCCTTGTCTTCATCCATCGCAGATGGAAACGCTATAGCAGCTCTACTGCCCGCAGGAATGAGAAGCTGGGGTTTATTATGGAAATGGAGCTTCCTCCAACGGTGTTCAGCTTCGTTTCATAGCAGAGCTGGTTTGGGAGCTCTCTTTCAGTAACTGCTTTTTGGTCAATAACTGTAAGAAAGTCACAGCTACTTGTGGGAAAGACTGCAGCACATTTCCAGGTTTAAAATTAGTTGAGGAAAAAAACTTTCAGAACTACCAAAATATTTTGTACTGGATATTTACGGAATGCAAAAGTTCTGGTTCTCTTCAGCTCAGAATGACCGCTCGTTTCCAAACTCCTGCTACAAACTAGTCGAAAAAACAGAACAGAAAAGAAAATGCTTTGAGTGTCCCTCAGGCTAACTGTTACATTTTATTTTGGTGCATAACTTTGATTTGTTTCCCACTGAGGGAAAAACTTAATCACAAAAGTTCTCCCTGGAGAACTATGTTACCATTAACTTATGTAAAAGCATAATCCTAGCTCTCAGTCTCTCTTTTTCTCAGAGAACAAACTCTCATCTCTCTGGCCATTCTCCTACTCTCCCCCAAGCCAGCTATCTTCTCTCTTCTTTGGGATCCTACTAGAAAAGGATACAGCCTAAACCGTGGTTGTTTCCGCGGGTGGATTAACTGAATAATACATGTTAGGTCCGAGCCAATGTAATTTCCTTCAAGAGAAAAGGAGGGGATTTCATAAGAATTTGATGGCTTGAAGGCTTTGAAAATAAATCCTTTTCTCCCACATGCTGAGGCAAGATTTGTGGTGTGAGCATGTTGCCAAGAGTAACTTACTGTAGACTTTTCTTATGTAGATAAAAGTGAAAACAGTGCACGAGTGCAAACATCCAGTGGTGGAGTAAGATAAACTCATTGAACTCAGTGACCTCATTTCTCTTTCAGTTGCATAAAAGGACTTGCTCTTTCTTGTGCTGGTCCTCGTTGTTGTTGGGAGTGTGGTTAGCTCTACCTCGCACTTTGGTGGGATCCCTTCCACAGCGTGTGTAACCCCCACGCCCTTCATCTCACCTCTCCTTTGTGGTTCTTTTTCACATTTGCATTCCGTGTTACTTGCTGCAGCCTTTTGCAGTGCAGCTCACTGGGAAAGAGTCTTCCCATGCTCTTTGCTGCCTAAGTGAGTTGTTTTGAATTACCAAACTCTTTACCCTTTTCCCTGAAGTTACACAGAGCTCTTTCTCAGTCTTTGAGCATCTTGAAACACCCACACATCAACAATGTTTGTTAATACAAGATGCATTAGAAATGCAGAAAGCTTAATGGAGACAAAGTGGTTGGTTTCTCTCAATTTAGCCTTTACAAAGTGGATCGCTATTGGCAAAAGCCACACAAAGTTGTCCTGTTTTAGTTGTGCCAACATGCTAAAGGGGTGCAGCTTATGTATCATGTCGGCGCAGAGCTAGCAGTAGCGTGGCATTTCCAATATTAGACAACCTGACTTACCGTGGTATAAAATTCCTCATGTCAGAACGCCCATGTCTGCCCTTCTTGTACCAGCATTGCCGGGGGAATGGAGGTTGAAGAAAAACAGTCCCCTCTAAGGGTGTTCTTCTTCTCCTAAAAGACATGCCAGTTCTTAATGATACAAGTCTTAACTATTTGCAGGACAAATCCCCCTTAGTTTTTCATTCTTTTGTGGTCTGAGAAAAGGCAGGCAGATTTTCTCTGATCTCTGTCCTTGTTCTTTGAAAGAAAGAAAATCCCCCCTGTTAGTCAAAAGCAACATCACCACTTCATCATTCCGGCCCTCCTCTATGTTCGTGTGTATCCAGCATTAGAGTTATTGAATTGCATCAGCTCCTTTCTGCAAGTCATCCCAACAAGCTTCACCCTCGGTGAAGGAAACTTCTCCCTCGTTCTGCACCGTCAGCAGAAGCCATGAAGCCGGGGACAGTTTCTGCTGGCTCTTTGTGCCAGCTGGAGGTTCCATTTTGCTGGGAAACCCCTTAATGGTGAGGTACAGCAGAAGACCTTGCTCCACCTTTGTGGACAGTATATTCTGTAAACACAGTGCTGTGTAATCCCGTAATTGTGGCCCAGCAGAGCAGTCGTTGCCTCATGCTGGGTTTATTTAGAATAAAAGGTAAGAGCTGTCTCTGCAGCCCTGCCCTTCCTCACCACTGCTTGGCATCTCAGTATCCACAGGGAATATAGCAGGGAGCAAAATACTAGCTGTGTGTTTCTGTTACTCCACGATCCATCCTCTTCCAGAAACATCTCCGGTGGTGGAACATCGCTCAGTTTGCTGGGAGCTCTTTGTGGCCCGTACTGAACGTCTCTGCATGGGACCTACAACTGCAGCGTCAGCCTCAGTCTTTTTTCACTCTTATGGCTCCTCTGCAATAAGAACTGCTCACAGCTACCTGAAATTAGGTCTTCAGTTACACCTGCACGGGCAGAAGTAATTTCCTTCCCAAGAGCAGCACTGTCAGTGCCAGTTTCGAGAGTCAATATGTATTGCTTGAAAAACGCACATGAGGAGGAAGAGTCCTGCTCCCACTTTAACCATCACCCTGCTGGATTCTTTTCTCTTAAAGCATCACAAATTTATTTACCACTGAACCTGGAGCCTGGTTCTAAACTCGCAGCAGGGCTGTCAGTAACGTGCCCTGTCTGTGGTGTTACTCAGCATTTTTTAATCTGCACAAGTTTGTCTTTTTTAATTTTTTTTTCTGTTTTTTTCTTCTTGGTGGTTGTTTTTAGGGGTTTGGGTTGCTTTTTTTCCAGCAAGGGAGGTGTTGGAAAAGAATTTTCCTCAAGGGGTATCAGATGTGCTCATCTGACACTTTACCAAATAGCACAATAAATATATTAAAATGTTTTCCCTAGAGCAATAGCTGCGTTCAGTAGTCATATATCTGAGGAAACGAAACTCTTCCCCAGAGAGGTCCGTGGCCAGGCATTGGAACTGAAATAAACAGCAGGATTTCAGGCAAAGGCTTTGTCTGATGAAGGAGTGATGCAGTCTGCTCTAATCCCTCCAAAAGCAATGAATAGGAGTAACCAGGATGTGGCCCAGAGGGTATTGAGTTCAGCGGAGCATAGCCCAAGTGCCTTTTGGCTGACTAATGGTAAAGGCAGATAGAGTTTTCATATTTCCTTACAGCTCCAATGAAGACAATAGAAGCAAAATGCACTCGTTTCACAGCAATTCACTAGTTAAAGTTCAAACTCATCTCTTTGTGGGTTTACAGAAGTGCTGCCGGATTAATACTATCTTTTACATATCTATTAGACCTTTCATCAGAAAATACTCTAAAGGCCACAGACAAGGATTGTTTCACACGCCCCCTCCCTGGGAAGAAACTCCATAATCATAAAAAACCCATTTAAAATCTATTCATTTGCCATTTCTGGGAATTTTAAGACCAGGTATTATTGCCAAACTGTAACCACGGGCAAGCGGATGATAATACTAATAACTCGCACTGCTCCTCTCTGAACACTTGCTGTCGGAGCTCTGGGCAGAAGGTGTTAGCTGCAAACGGCACAGAGGCCCCTACCAGCAGGTTCTGCGCTGGCGCCGGGGGAGACGCTGCTTACTTAGTCCCTGACTTAACCTCCTAAACCACCTTCTCTGTGTATTGGCAAGGGTTCAAATTGCTGACCTCATGAGACCGTCACCTATTATCTTGGTATTTCAGGGGAATTTAGAGACCAGATACTAATGTCCGTGAAACTCTAATTCTAGAAATATAATACAGTGTCACACAAAACACCGTGAAAGATTATAGTCACACAATTATGCTTTATGAGATTTGTCAGTGCAGGAACAATGAGATAAATATTTGTTATTCTAAGACAGATGGAAGAGAAGTGTGCTAGAACAACGTTGTTATTGCCTTTGACAGACTGGCCAGCAGCACCTCCTAGAAATGAAGCCTTCAAAATTTTGGCAAGTAACAAACATCTGTTTGCTTTCATAAAACGTGGTATGAGACCAGTTTTACCTCAGCAGAAACACATCCATCAGACCGAAAGTAAAGTAATCTGTGCAAACATTACAGGCTTAATCAACAAATCCAGTAAATTACATGAGTTCGAGTCTGATTCAAGAGTTGTATAACCAGCTTTAGCAAATTCTCTCAAGAAATCATGTAACAGCTATTTTTCTAGTCAATTAAAACAGACGTACAATTAAAAGCTCCAGGTTTATAAACATATATCTTTATTTGAGATTTCAGGTGTTGTTTTAGTTAAGAGATACTCAACATCTCCTGCTTCTGAAAACTCTCCTTGCTTTTGTCACTTACTTACATTGCAGAGTTAATACCCCTGGAACTGAAATTATTTTCAGTATTTTTCAGTACTGTAACACTCAAGTGCTACTTTGCACGTTAACTGCGTGTGAAAAAGGCAGCTGCAGATGTGCAGAAGGTTAAATGTGTAACTGCACACGAAAATTAAGCACAGATATACACAACTGCTCTGAAGCACGCTGTTTCTGGAAGCAGAGCTAAAATCACAATCAGTTTCCCCGTGGGGAGAGCTTACCAAGAAGTCCTGTCTCAGAACGCGGGTAGCTGCGTGCATTCGGCTTGGCAGAGGCAGAAGCTGTTAGGGTTTTTACAGCTGGAAACATGAATACATAAATACCTGCAGAGGGTGGGCGCCTTTGGGGTTTGGGACGCCTGAGGACCTGTGTTTTGAACTGTACGGAGAGCCACGCTCCGTGTCTGCAGGTGACACGGCCAACTTCCACTGGCTCCTTTGGCCGGAATCTTGGGCAAAACTTGACCAGCCGAACGCTTCTGCAGACTTTGTGCGGAATCTTTCACAGTTCCTCCTAATACTTCCCAGGGCCCTCCTGCCCTCTGTACCTTTAGGATCAGTTAATAAAGATAGATGCCTAGATATGGTGTGGTCACACAGGACTGTCTGCAGGTCTAACCTGAAAGGGATGCAAGCTAGCCTGATCCTTAGATACACCATTGAAAGTCACTAAGACCCACCACAGGGAGGGGAAAAAAAAGGAAAGTAATGGTAATTTATGGAATCTATATAATTATAGGCTTCTGCTGATATTGCTGATCTAAAATATAGACTGGATCTAAAGGCACAGTGCTTCCATGTCATGGATCATTAGGCAGCATAAAAGAGGATAAGTCACCCTGTTCAAGTGGTGAGAAAAATACTGTTTACGTTATATCTTTTTGTATGCTCTAAGATTTTCTTTGCATAACATCATGTTACGCTGCACTTATTGCATCAGCTATAAATTGACACATATTTGTGCACTATCATAAACGTGCATAAGTCTTTTGCAGTAAATAACCAAATTACATCCCTGCTTGGGACAAATGTGAAATATAGTCAGACTGTGCATTAAGCCTGCCAATAATGCAGAACAGAGAAGGATAGGATGAGTGTCAAGAGGAGAAAGGCAGGTTACGGACCTGCGGGAGAAACAAGGCTGAGAGAAGCAACAGGGCTTGTCCAATACTGCCTTAGTATGAAGGTATCCACCCACAGTCATTGCTCAGTCACAAAGTGAGGATTCCAGTAGGTACTTCTGAGCCATCCTGAGGGACTCAGGTCACCCTGAATTCCCTCAGTTCCCCCAGGAGTGTTGAAGACTGGTAAAGAGAAACCAGGGCTTCCAGTATTGCCTTCCATGGCACAAAACCCACTAGTGAAACTCCTGCCTCCTGACCGTGAACCGTATGCTTTGAAAAATGAAATGTGCTGACAGATTCCTAAACACTATTGCTTTCTAAACTAAATGCAGTGCTGTGTGGAAGGTGGGGAAAGCTGCTAGACTTCCGTCAGTTCTGTCTAAAGAGAAGGCTTCAGCCTGGGCCAGTAACTCATTCTCGCGGCATCCTAATGCACAAACCCTTTGCTGTAGCAGCTCCCTTCCCTGCTCAAGGAGAAGACAAGAAACTAAAAAGCCCAGAGAGAGCTTGTAGTTATCAGAAGGGAAGAGCCAGTCGAGTCCAGAGCATTTCCGCGCTGTCAGAACATCTTGTTATGAACCTCAGTTTCTTGTCTGTGCCCCCCGCTTTCTCCCTGCCTTGTCCCCCTGTTAACCCCTCCACAGAACGGAGCGTGTGTGGACCATTGGTTTTTTTCATGTAAAGCAGAAAATAAATATTTATTCACTGAAAAGATGGTTCAACTTTTTATTCGTAAGTAAACATTAACTATGCTTAATTTAAGTCAAGAAATCTCTTAATTTTCTTGAACCGTGTGCTTACTTAGAGACTCTCTCAGTAGTTGAATGTCGCAATGTTTATTGCAGAGGTGGATATCTCAAGCAGGTCATGGTCAGCGAGAAGATTCCTTGGCTGGTGGAGTTTGAGCTGTTCACCTGCCTTTCTGGTTTTCTGGACCCCTCTTTAAGGGTTACCTCGTTCTCAGGTTGCTCCGCAGACCTATTTCCCCACACTGCTACTGTTGTCTTCTAGGAGCGTCATCATCCAGTGTGCAGTGAAGTAGGAAGAGTTTAGTGTTAAAAAGCGTTTGAGTAAAAATATAATGAAGGTTTTTTTGCTTTCATTTTGCAGTGAGTGTCTATATAACAGCTTTGAGATCTCAATTTTCAAACACATTTCAGTTTCTCTTCTGTGGAATGGGAATTACTGTACTTTCCCATCTCCTAAGCTGAGGCTTAATTCATCAATATTTACAAAACCATAAGATCCTCAGCTGGAAAGAGACATAGAATTAAAAGTGTATAAACAAACATGAGCAAAAACCTGGAACAACAACTGTATGTTTTGACACTAGAGTTTACAAGTTGCCTTCAGCTTGTCTTCCCCAGCATTCTGAAATACCTTCCTGTGGCAGAGAGACTCCCTGGCTACTCGACCCATTCTCCTATCACACTTCTGTGCTGTAGCATTTTAGAAAACACAGGAGACTTCAAAAGCATTTTTAGGGCCAAAACAGCAAAAAGCTTTTTTCACCAAGGAGGAAGAGGTTGGGAGACAGGAACTGTGTTACTACGGAACAAAACTGTCACAGAACAAACCTCCTGGATTTACAGGTATTACAGAGGAAAATCCACTCCCAATCTAAACCTCGTTCCCACCCAGGAGATATTTTGGTAATACTCAGTGTCTCTGCAGCGCGCTGGGTGAAAAGCAGCAGTTCACTTTGCATGAGCTCCCTGCTCTTGGTGTGTTCTACAGTGGATTGGAAGTTCAGCTGGGTGTTTCAGTGGGATTTCCAAGCACACCTCAGTCTCTTAAACCCTGGTGAGGAGTTCCAAGCTTGATGGATTTCCAGGCGTTATGTAAAGAATGTGTTACTATTATTTCCCAAGTGGTAGGACTAGCAATTGCTTCTGCTTAGGAAGCAGCTCTAAAACTTGGATTTCAGGAACCGATTAAATATTGTAGTGATGAAAAAGACGGGCTGCGATACAGCCCTTCTGCACCTCCGCAACAATCCCGTCACACCCTCTACAGAAGCGTCACGCTGGCAGAGCGTTTTTCAAGGGACATTCTCTCCTGACATCTGAGGCTGCAGAAATCAAAACACATTTTTTTCCATAGCAAAAGAGAAGCACAGGAGAATATGTATCATAAGCTAATTAGTTTTGATCTTCAGGTATTTCCTGGTCTTTGAGCTGAAAATACTCCTTGCCGCAGTACAGAAGTGGAGAGGGCTTTTCACACACAGTTGTCATTAGCTGTTACGATTGTTAGAGAATATTGGGAGGTCTTGCAGATAGACATCTGTGGGAGAGTGGTGGCATCTTCACTGTTACAGGTGCCTCAGTGGAGTGGTACTCTTGTGAGGATATGTCCCCAAATTTCAGTTCAAGGACCCTGTCACTAGTGTTGCTTTACTCTTAGGCCAACCCTTGATGTGTTCTAAAGGTCACAGGAAAAGATCTTGCTGAAAATTAAAGGCTTGGTTTTGAGATCTCTTAAAAGGGAGGGGAGGAAGAAGTGAAAATGCCCTTAGAACCACGCTTTACCAGAAATGGAGGCAATCATTAGCTCTCTCAGCTCCGGGCATAGCTGAGCTACAAATCTACTGGCTTCCCTGCCAGAGTTACATCACGACCACAGAAGTTAAGTAAAACCTTTTCCATTCTGTAATTTAAAAACAGCTTAATAGAGAAGATTTCGTATTAACAGGGTGGTTTCTTCCCCATGGCAGCGACAAACATGGAAAAATTGACCTGTGCCTGGTTTAGTCTTGACTTGCCTGTTAGAGACTCTTCTAAAGAGATCATTTCAGAGGCACTAAGCTGTGACCCTTCAAATGAGTTCATTTAGATTCCTTAAATAGCCAGGTGTCCGCAGAGCACACAAGTTGTCTCTTCTTGTCTGATTTCTCAGAACTTATCATTGACCAAAGCCCAAACTGCACTGGGGCTACAAGGCCAGCAGGATGTCTGTTCAGAACTGGCTCAAAGAAAACAAATCGCAAAATTATCAACTTCTTGTGGTGTTCTCCTTAAAAAAATGTGCAAAACTTTGAACCAGCTTTAATTTTAAAGCCCGCCTAGAAAGTGCTCTGATCTTGTGGCCCATGTAGAATGATCCCATAGAAGAAAATCACTGAAATACAGCGCCAAGATTGGGGAGGGCATACAAAAATCACAGAAGTCTGCGGTGAGATGTCATGCTTTTGTACAGTTTTCTCTGTACTGATCACTGCTGCCTTGGGCTTTGTATTGTTGTTAATGTGCCTTTGTGGGTCTCAGGCTCCGGGTCAAACCTGTCTTCTGATCATCCCTCTGCTCATCCCTTGCCTAACACACCCATGCATCTATCGGCACACTCTGCATCTTACCGTCAGGCACTTAAATAAAGGGGATTAAGGGCCGAGTCACAAAATGCAACTTGGGAAAAAAAGAAAAAAGGTAGCATGGGGTGGGAGAAAATCAAGTCCTCATTGTACCATACTTGTCTTTCCTGGAAATCAGATGGTTTACAGGTAGCTTTTTGCCTTGCAGTGAGATCCACAGCCTCTCTCACTTCTGTCACAAGGAGAGGACAGGGAGCTAAGTACCCTGGTGACCTGACTGCTTCACCTGTGCTAGCACCTCTCCTGCCCCCACCTAGCGTGAAAATCTTTGGCTCTCTGAGCGTTACTGTGCAGTTTCCAATTAAAAGACTCATGGCAATAACTGATTTTTGTCAGGATTTAAGGGCTGCCAACACTAACAACGAAGGGAATTTTGTCTTCTCAGATGATGCACTCACATGCCTTTTTCATAAATAGGTGGTTAGTCAGCCGGATAGGGCAAAAGCAGTCCACCCACCAAAACTTGTTATTCCTCAGCTCCCTGCATTTCTCTTATTCCATCATTTCAAAGTGCAAATACTGGAGGAAGACTGAACTATCCAGCCACCTGTGCGCTGCGGCAGGAACACCGCACGCTTCACGCAGACGCGCTCTGCCCGCCTCTCCCCCTTAAAAGCCGAATTTAAAAAAAAAGATAATAATAATTAAAAAAAAAGAGAGAAATTGCTTTATGGGACCATCCGCACGGCCGCCAGGCAGCTTCTCCGGTGAGGGGTGCGGGTGCCA
>VWZZ01003149.1:821399-856518 GCA_013399095.1 Psophia crepitans | reverse complement strand
CCCCCGCGGGGGGCCGTGCCGTGCCGTGCCGGCGGGGGAGCCGCCCGGAGCCGCCACCCGGAGCAGGTTTCACCCCCTGCCCCCCGAGAAGCGGCTGCGGCGTCGAGTTCGCGCCCGTGGGTGCGATAAAGGCGAAGCACCGGCGCTGCCGGAGGTGTCTTGCCGCACATGCCGCGGGTGCGGGGGGTTTCTTCCTTCTTTAAGCCTTTCCCTTTTCAACCTCGCTGGTTTTGATTCAATCTAGGGAAGGGAAGGACTGGCAGAGGGTAAGAAGCGCCTTTCAAAAGAAATTAATGAAGCCCAGGGAAGTGGCGAAACTGGATGCCACGATCAATGAGGTACTACTGCGCCTTGAGACGTCCTTTCCCTCTCCCCGCTCCCCTGGGAACCCGGGAAATAAAAGCAGACCAAGTGATCTGGGTTACCTGCATAGCTGTTGATCTGCTCTACAGTGGTAAAGCCATGAGTTCATACTCTAAAACCATTTAGGGAATAATAAGTACAGACTATCAGGGTCTGACCAGAAGTAAGACCACACAGAAACCTGCGGTTGAGATTGTCTGTCTCCACGAAATAATATAAGGTGATTCCACAATGATACGGACTCCTGCAAACAGAGTTTTTCCTTACTTTTCTTGCATTCAGTGTTTTTTGCCTTTACTTCATCATTCTCATGTTCCTCCAGTCAGGGAACACCTCCCTCTTTACCCTCCGTGTTCCTCACTGAGTTTGAGAAGCATCTCTGATAAACAGCTTAATCCTCTTTATTGTGAAACTCCAGTATTATCCCAGCGTCAGACCCAAGCATTTCATCCCTGGGGAGGAAAGCTCAGTTTGTCGAAGTACAGACAGTGATAGCATGGGAGTCATGTAAAATCCAAGCAGACCTTAACAGGGGGAAACTGAATCCTGTTCAGGGAGCAGGAAACATAAGTACCCCTCTCCCATGGGAGATTGTTATCTAGTTAAAAGACAGTTGAAATGCTACATTACACAGGATTTTTATTAGTTGGTGCCATTTTATTCCTTTCTTTTCTCTCTCTTCTTTCCACCACTTAGGTCCTGGAGGACTTCATGCACAGAATAGATGATATTTGTAACCACAATGGGCAAATAGAAGACGTCTATTCAGAATTCAACAAGTGGTCATTTGAAAGTGAGTAGCGCTTTGCCTGAGAGTGGTACGTGTTCTGTACCTGCCGTGGCTTTTCAGTTAGAGTGCGATCAGTGATGGCAGCACGCACTGATTATTTCCAAACTCTCAGCTACAGTGTCGTGGAAGGTGGGCTGCAGAAAAGCCAGGGGACCATCAGTATGTGTGCAGAATTCATCAGCATCTAGACAAACTCTTCAGTTTTGTCAAGTTATCTATTTGGCTTGTTAAAAATCAGACATTGTTAGTGACTTTTAAATCCAAAACCAGGGGGTAATCACAGTGCATTTACCTGCAGTGGGTCAGACAGCACAAGACCATTTTTGTCCATTTGATGTTTGTTAATTACCAGCAGCACGAGATCAATGAAATGATCCAGTAACAGGGAATATGTATTCGTTGTAGACAAGGGTTGGAAAATCCCATTTAAAATGTTTAGGTAGGAATTGGGAAGCACTGGGATAATTTGCCAAGCCAGGAGCCTCCACCCTCAGAAACCTTTCAGAGGACAGTAGGGAACCGTCTGCCAGGACTGACTTAGGGCAGAAGAAACAGCGTCGGTGGTTCCCAACAAGGAGGGATGGTGGGGTGTAACCGAACGAGCTCTGCCAGACCTGTCTGCTTTTGGCTGGCTCATCTCACAACCTCGGTACCTTATTCCTGAAAACATTTTAAATGTTGGGTTTTTCCACTGTCAGTGGTGACAGCTGCTTTTGGAAAGGGAGAGATAGAAAGTGACAGCTTTGAAGGGGGAAAAAAAAAAAGAAGAAAATAGCAAGTGGAAAGAGGTGGCAGCTGGTGGAGTGTGGGATGGCGCCAGTGTTTGCAAGGGGTTCCTGGCTGTGGAAAGGGCTAGGAGACGCTGGACTAGATGGCCTCTTCAGGTTCTGTGTGCGGGCGCCTCAGTCCTCTTGTCGCTTCGCTGAATAGCTTGCTTGCCAAATATGCCAGCCCTGCTCGGCAGAATGGTCTGCTGCTCGTGTGAGAGGGTCAGTGGTGATTCTGCCTTGTGAAGAACGTGCTACTGTAAGGACACCTTAGCTAGGTGTGCTGCTACTTGGGTCTGCGGCAAAAGTGCCGAGGGTGTGTTGAGGTGCTGCTCTCGCAGGTGTGCACCATCGAACAGAGACCATTATTCAGAAGGATGACACAAGCCATGCCTTGCCAATAAACAGTGGACACCACGCATGCTTTTGTTCATGTTGTTTAATGATAACATTGCTTAACAACAGGTATCTGCCTGGTGCTGTATGGGAAGAGGTTTGGTCTCCTGCAGCAGGATGTAGAAGAAGAAAGTTTGAACTTCATCAAGGCTGTAAAAACGGTATGGAAGAGGCTTTGCTGGGGCTGTAGGGATTTTCTACCCCTACTACTACTGAGAGGGTACCGGTTTAAATGAGTCACCTGAGAAAAGCAGCTCAAGCTTCCGTGCTACACGTGTATTGGCAGCCTTGCACATCCAAGGCGACACTTACACGTGCAATGCTAGTGCTGAGCACCTGACTGTCCCATCTATGAAACATCTACATCTGTAGGGGGAAAATGCTGCACGGGCATCAGGGCGATCCTGGAAATAAGTTGTCAGGTTGGTTGGTTAACTTTCCTCTCCTTCTGAGACACCTGTTGTGCAACACTGCTGTTAGCTGGGTGGGACTCCTGGAGTTGTGTGGGATTATGCAAATACGCTGGATTTGGAGGTTAGTCACTCCTGCAAGCACACCTGCCGTGCGTCTTGCTGCAACTTGGGACTGCGGTGATACGTATCTGTCTAATTTTAGCCATCTGAAAGATAGGCACCTAGCCTAGACTAGTTTTTTCGCTCCATCTGTTCTCAAGGGAGAGAGGCACTGCCAAAGGGTGGCTTGTCCCGTTCTAAAACAGGTGCCTAAAATAGGTAGGATGAATCCCTCACTAGAGAAGCCTCCTATCCTCCACTGGCTGTCCCTAATTTTTAGCTGGATACAGTCTATGTATGTTGAGACCCATCCTTTCTGTTCAGGATGGAAAATCTGCCAGAATCTTGACCTCCTGAAATTTGCCTCCTACTTCACAGTCTAATTTAGTTCACAGATTGCCAGTAGATAGATTAAAGAAAGACTTCAAAAACTCTTTCTCTACCACAGATGATGGCTACTTTTGGAATGATGATGGTGACCCCCGTGGAACTTCACAAGGGTCTGAACACAAAAGTCTGGCAAGCTCATACTAAAGCATGGGATGATATATTTAAAACAGGTTATTTTTTTAAAACACGATTTCTCTCCTTTCCCTTCTGCTCTGTTTCTTGCTTGATGGAATTGACTTTCTTCATACTTGCTACTGCTCTGCGCTGCTGTTCGTTGCTACCTTCAGCACAGATGGAGACACCCTTGCTGCCGCTAACCACAAACCTACTCCAAGCATAGGAGCACGGTTTTCTTATGACTAACGCTTTGCTCTGGTTGTGAGGCAATTCCCAGTCCCCAAGGAAGCCCCAGGAATTTGGGAGCCAGCAGTGTCATGAGTCCACTTTAATCTGTCGTAAAAGAAAATAGCCAGAAATTGTATAATCTCTTTAAAGGCAAGTGGGGTATACGAGTGAGAAAAGGGACCTCCCTCAAAGGCCCCTCAAAGGCAGTCGTTTTCTTGAGAAACAAGAATTTTACGTGTAACAAGCCTTTTTGCTAAATAAAAAGAAGGGGTAGGTTTTCTGAGCAGCCTGGAATGTAGTTGTAAGTTTTAAAACCAGAAGAAATTTAAATCGTAAAAATTGCTCTAACTCCAGATGAAGTTAAGTTTATATTTTTCAACATTTTGCTAGACAGTCATAGCTAAAGATTGAGAGGTTTGGCACTTGCATGACTGTAACAGCAGGTATTTGAGTACTTGATGCTTCAGGAGTTCTGGTCATGCCAGCCACACGGGCACTTATTTTATTCCTTCCTAGTTTATGGGGTTTAGGAAAGACACTTTAAACCAGTTTTGTTCAGAAAACCCCATTTGACATCCTCATTGACATGATGAGCTCCATACTAGGAACTGGTCTTAACAGTTGGGATATTCATTGGAAAGGGTGGGCAAAATCAGATTCTCTATATTACAAAAAAAAAGGCACGTAGAAATTTGGCATCTATGTTTGCCTTCCCCTAGTAAATCAAAGGCTTAAATTCCCCCTCGGGGAGTCTGAGTGTTAAGTCTCTTTGATTATTTTTTTTTAACACCTTGATCTCCTTTGAAAATCCAAGCTAATAAATTTTACACACTTGTATTTCTGTTTGCTAAATATTTCACTCAACACATCACTGACTTCCTTTCCTAATTTATGAAACAAGAATTCCTGATAGTTTGCAGGAGATTTTTCTATTCAGAAATTACTTTTGTGACTGGTTTTTTTGTCTAAAAAAGTGAAAATACCATTACTTAATCAGTATAATGCTCATTGCTTGAAAAAAGAGCACAGCTTGGTATTTTCTTTTGAAATCCTGCATGTAAGACATATTTTTGCTTTTATTTTTATAGTAATTTTGGTGATTTTCCATTAATTACCTCCTGCTTCTTCCTCCTCAGCCAAGCACTCAATTGACTGTCGGCTGGAAAAACACTCTGCAAACCCTCGGGAGGATTTCCTGTGTGACATCTATTCCGGAGGACAACTTTCCAAGAAGGAGCTGTACGCTGCCATCACTGAGCTCCAGATTGCCGGGGTTGAAACGGTAAACCTGACTTTCCAGGAGCTCGTTAAAATGAGCATCATTCCAACTGCCGCTTTCCTCCCCGCGTCTGAGCGAGCCAGTCCTGTGGTCGCTTCGGTGGCCTAAACACGAGTGAATTTTTACCTGAAATCACGAGATTCTTTATTCTGTTCCTTACTCCTCGAAAACAACTGGAATGGCTCATAATCCCTTAGGCTTACAAAATACCAGAAGGTGGTGACCAGCCGTAAATGTTGCTTCAAACGTTTGGCAGCTTCTTGTTTCTGTCGCCACAAGTGGAGGTCTTACGGTTCTCTTTGGTTTGTTTCAGACGGCCAACAGTTTACTGTGGGCTTTGTACAACATTTCACGCAATCCACGTGTCCAGCAGAAGCTTTTCCAGGAAATACAGAGCGTTTTGGCTGCTAATGAGAGTCCAACTGCTGAGAACTTGAAGAATATGCCTTACCTAAAAGCATGTCTGAAGGAATCCATGAGGTAAAACTGTCAATTTGCAGAAAGCAAAGTGATCACAAAGGTTTTTACCAGCTAGTGCATACCAGGGAGAAAGAATTTCCTAGTGTATATATATAATCTTGTCCACCCTGCTGTTTAGGGTAAACTAGGACCGATACGGGTAGAAAACAGGCTGGAAATGTCACCCATCTTGTCTCTTTCACTGCAGATTGACACCCTCGGTGCCATTTACCACTCGCACCATCGACACAGAAATGGTTTTGGGAGATTACGTACTGCCCAAAGGGGTGAGTCAGCTAACTTAGCTTGTTAGAATATTTTGTCCTTGATTAACTGTCCTGTGAATGGCTGAAGTTGCTCATATTTCTGTCTCAAAATGACTTTGCCAAAGGACGAGTCCCAGGATAAGGAACGAGGAACTCGCACCAAGAATTCCCGTGAGCTGCAAACCGTACCTGCCTGCACCGCTGCTGGATTGAGACAAACAGAGTTTGGTGTGCTATTTAAATAAAAAAAAATTCAAACGTTCCTGTGATTTTCTGAGGAAAGGATGACCTTGTCTGTGTTTGAATTAATCTTCAGAGAATTACAGGACATCTTCTGAGGAAACCGCCTCGCCTTCGCTGTTGCACTATTTTTTTCCCTTAACAAGCTGATTCACTTGTTAGCTCTAAGCCAATTTGTAACGAGACTCTCTCTACTGTTTGTTTACAGACCGTACTAATGATAAATAGCCATGCCCTGGGTTGCAATGAAGAGTATTTTAACGGCTGGACTGAGTTTAAACCAGAGCGCTGGTTTCAGAAGAACTTAATAAATCCCTTTTCTCACGTTCCCTTTGGCATTGGGAAGAGGATGTGCATCGGGCGCCGCGTAGCCGAGCTGCAGCTTCACTTGGCCCTTTGCTGGGTAAATACTGTAAAATGGCATTTTTACGCAGCGCCTGGTCGTTCGGCAGGAGGTCTAGAGCCAAAGCACGCTAACGGAGGTGTTTGTGTTTCAGCTCGTTCGCAAGTACCGGATTGTAGCAACTGACGACAAAGCAGTGGAAACGCTGCATTCGGGAACGCTGGTCCCCAGCCGGGAGCTCCCCATCGCGTTTCACAGGCGTACCTAAGGTACGTGCGGGAGGGTCTCCTTTCTCTGAACCTCTTCAGAATGTTCCTAGAGCTGTGAGTGTAAGAGAACAGATGTTTTCCTAAGCTTTATTCTCACAGCGTAAGATTTATTAAATGCCATCACATTTTGCTGCTTTCAACAGAAAATATTTGACGTGGTAGAAGATAAATTCTGCACAGCTCTGAAGTTAGCTGCCTAGTTTTAAACTCCAAGAGAGCGTGACTTCTGTGCACGACGCAGATCAGAAATGGGGAAATCAAGATGTATATACTGTTGGAGAAAATAATAGCCATTATTTTGTTACATTATAAATTCTTCAGTGCATTTCTAGAACATATTTCCCAAAAAATGGCATTTGATTTTGGGCATCAATGTACAGATTAAAAAGAAAATACCCTAGCGAGGAAACAGTACACCAGTGCACTACAGAGCTTAGATAAGAAAAACAGATTTTAGGTAAAAGGACGAAGGAAAGAAATATCTATTTTTAAATAGTCATGCAATGTTGCAACTCGTTATGCACTTTTGGTTCAAAAAAACTGAATTTAAGATTTTCCCTGCTCACAAGCTTATAGAAATAAGCTAACAGAAAAGCTTATTTGTATCTAAATTGGAAAACTGGGTCTTTGATCTAGACTTAAGTCCTCCAATTAGAAATGAAGTGACATTTAAATACCGTGGAAGATGATAGCTTCTGCTGGCCAACACCACAGGAAAAAAAAATCACCCAGTATGATCTGAGTCAGGGTATCAACTCCTTCAACCGAAGTGTCTTTGGTGCTATTTGCTTTGAAATAATCGATCGCTATATAGCTTCTTTTTCTCTTTAATACAGCTTGCAGAAAATAAATGACAACCCTGCTGCTGCCTTCTCTGAAAAAATACACATCGGCTGGGAAAGCCAAAGCCTACGGTAACCGGCTGAACGATTGCTGAACCAGAAACAGTACCACGAAAAGGACCCGCACTTTTATTGGAAAAAAAAATGTGGTTAGTTAGTTCAGCTCTAGTTGGCAAAGCCAAAAGGAAAGAAAAATTACTGTGTACATTCCTACACCTATGCAAACATTCGGGGCTAGTGCAGCTGAGGGGCTGAAGAGGCCAGAGCTCGCTCACGAGCCGGGCAGTGCTGTGGATCGTCCCCCTTAGCGTGCAGCGCGATCACTGCAGCCCCCGGCTGATCACCGGGCGAGTTTGGGAGCAGCGGGCGTCCAGTTTGGGGGTGTCAGATAGGACACCTGGGGCAACCACCGTCCGGACTGCACTGGCCCTGGTAGCCCAGAGTTGAAGAGTTTGGCAAGTCAGCTTAAGGGAAAAGAAACTCGCTCGGTCCTTGCCAAGTTGCCAGCGTCACGAGGTAGGCGGCAGTCTGTAATAGGCTAACAACAGGGCTTAAAGCATGGGCTGCTTAGGGAAAGCACAACTTCTTTAATGCTCTTCCCTTCCTTAACGAAAGGCAATAAGGACAGAGGTAGATAACAGCATTTGTGCCTCATGCCTGCCCGGTACTTGGAATTGAACGGTTGTGACGCTGTGCCTGCCACGTACCCTGCTCGCCCCGGCAGTTCCGTGCCTCCAGCTCCCTCACAAGCCGCCTCACACCTTCGCTGTAAAACCTCAGACGCCTTTTGTTGCACGAAGGGCCTTATCCAGGGATGGCATCACTGGAATCCTATGGGTTCTGCCACTGTTAAATGATGATTATCCTAACAGGATAGTTACTTCGTCAGATGAGTAATATGAAATGTATGTTTCAAAGAACCACAGGAAAAAAGGGTCCTACACATTTTGAAGAGGTCTATTTCTTGTGCAGATCTCGATACCTGTATCTGATGGTTAAAGCTGCCACTGCCCTGCGTTAATACTGTTCGTTAGCTATTACGGTCACTAGTCTGTTTTTCCCACGATGCAGTCTGAAGTACAGGTTTATGTATGTAACCATAAATGGTTACTTTTATTTTTTTACATTCTGAAACGATACAAGTCCTTAGCATTTGCTGGCCTGCCTCCTGCAGGTTTTTTGTTTGCTTTCCGCTGCTGTTATACTCAGACATGTAAACGCCGTCGCATTACAACATGTAAAGCAATTTGTGCGTTATCAGAACCTGTCAAGTCAATTTGCTAATAGTCAGTTTGGTACCAAAATAAAGATTTTTATTCTTTTTTTATAAATAGTCTTCCGCAGGTCATCATAAATTCTTTGCAGCATTACAAAAGCGTCGTCTCTGACGGCAACTTCCTGCCAAAAAGTTGTGGTGGTACTTTGTACTTTCATCCCTCTGCTTAACCTCCTCGTTGGGCTTGAACTTGAAATTCTACAAAATCAGGTTTCAACACTGAAAAACTTCTGCTTGTGATACCCCAAAGTCACTCGTTCGTGTGCCATAACGGCACCCCAGCTGGGAAACTGGTGCAAGGGCACCCATACTGGGCACTGCCCAGCACCCACAGCAGGTGCCAGCCCTGGGGAGGGGGTTCCCAGGTTAGCAAGGACAGGGGAGTTCAACCCTGCAGCTCAGAGTTTCGATGCCAAACTCCTCCTGTGCCAGTCATCTTGGCATTCCTTCAGTCCAGGCTGGCCCTAGCAGCCAGGAATGCATTAAACCCATGCCTGCAGCCCCTCTCCCTCTGCACAACCCTGTCGGACCTCGCTGAATGCGGATCTTAGGAGGCTTTCTGTGGCCTCAGCACAGTCTGAACACGTTTCTCCCCCACATGCACGGTACTGAGGTCTCCAGGGACTGAGTTGTTACGTTTCTCTGCCATTATGACAAGATAAAATCAATATGAAGTTTTGAGTAAAGATGAAAACAGTTTGAACCTTTGCAGCATCAAAGGAAATGATGCATATATAAAAAAAAAGCCATCCACCAGCACTGTGACTGACAGCCTGATGGTTACACAAAGAGCAAATCTGACAGCTCCCAAAACCGTGCTGCCTGTGCCAGGCGAAGGTTGCCTCCGGCTGAGTGAAGGATGGTCTGAGAAAAACCGTACAGCGCTGTGTGAGAATGTCGCTTTTCTGAAAATCATATTCCGTGTGTGCTTGGGAGCGATGCAGTCTGTGCTGCTGGAACTAATCCGGCAGCTGGGAGCACCGGGGCCCGGAGTCCGGGCAGCGTGGGCTGGGAGACGGTNTATTCTATTCTATTCTATTCTATTCTATTCTATTCTATTCTATTCTAATCCGGCAGCTGGGAGCACCGGAGCCCGGGCAGCGTGGGCTGGGAGATCGCGGGTGCCCACCCCATCCCCGGGCAGCTCTGGGAGCTCGCGCTGCGGTGCAAGACCCTGTGGGGAGATTGACCCAAGCTACTACAGCAATAATATACACCAAGCCTCTTCTTAGGGCGTTATCGATTAATGTCACTCCACTGCAGCCAGCGGAGTTGTGCCAGCATGAAACGAGCGTGAACAGAAAGCCAGGACTGCCGTTCCGTTCCAGGCATATTGCACTGCTCACAAATGTCCCGATGATTCCGCTTCTAAAGACAGCTAAAGAGAAGAGGTGTTATTTAGCTGAACTGACCTTGACAGCGCAGTTATCAGCTATTTCGAAATCCTTTATTGCTTCTGTAACCACAGGTTCCTGCTTACCGGACTCCCTATTATTTTTGCTATTTAAATTTAGTGGACTCAAAGATCTGTACAAGTGCTGCTCTGAGTAAGGTTTAGACCAAGTCTACGCAAGCTGAGGTACAAATGTCTGCTGTCTTCTGGGCTTCTAAAAGTACAATAACCACTGACCTGGAAAATTTAGTTCCGGAAGCTTTGTAGATTTTCAAGTTCCCAAAGTTTTCAAAGCCGCACTTTTATTGGAAAACTCAAAGTAAATGTCCAAAGCAATTTACCTAGGAAATAGATAATTATCAAACTACACAGATAATGAATGACCAAGCCAGACTTTCACGTTAAGAAACCCGCATGCCTCACTTTTTCTCGTATTTCATCTCGTATTTCATAGGTAGGAAAACCAGCACGATGCTTCCAAGACTAACAAATGTCTATGAAAGCTTTTGCCAATGTTCAGCTGGGTAAATTCAGTTTCATTTCTTTGCTTCTTTGAAACGATTTGCTCATTCAGAATTACACATTAAAACCACAATGGCAAGACCACTTCCCTGCGATCGTTTCCTACAGCTACTCCTCAGAGGAAGATAGTTGGATCATAAAACGAGTGGAATTAATTGGCCTCCACATTAACTTTCACAACAAGGAAATGAACGAGGTTTACCTATCCAAAAGGAAGTTAATTCTGTTCGGGCTTTAGGCATGTTAGTGGGAATGATACAGACAAACTTGGAGCCAACTGAGCTGTGCTTTTTTTATGAATAAAGAATGCCAGTTTTCAGGACTGACAATCTGGCATTTTTCGTACATGTTCTGCTCATTACAAGCTGGCTGTTGTACAGGATGCTCTGAGTCAGTCCCTGCATACACCTTTCCTGCTGTGATTAGATGACAGATAATGTGTTCTAGTTCGTCTTCTTCCATACTGAGAAGGATCTTCTCAACAACTAGAGGTGAAATTCGTATCTGTGCCAATGCTGACTTCAACTGATGGGGCAAAATAACCCAAGCTCTGAAGAATTAATTCTGCACAATGTTCGTAGCTGAAGTTCATTCCAGAGCAAATTTTAGGAGAACAACTTGGCATGTGCTTAATTTTAAGTATGTGAAACCTCCCGTTGACCTCAGTGGGATGCATGTGTCTGTGCGGGCGTCTGAATGCATTATCACTTTTCATGAAAGGAGAAAGTTCAACAATTTCCAGCATGTCATTTGTGACATATATATTTTCAAAATTCATGAGAGGGTTGTAGTTTTAGAAGAAAAAGCTGCCTTTTTACTTCAGATAATTGAAACGAAGGGCTTATTGAGATTGACGGCACAAACAGTCTCATTAATCTCTTCCCCCGGGTGCGCGTGTTGTTCTGGTAACCTGGGGATTGATGCACCGTAGTGTGGGTGGCTGCATTCAAATTTTTTTGAGGTGTCCTTCCAGGCATGGCTTGGGAAAAGGTACGAATATTGCATTACGAAACTGAGCACTGTGCTTATTCACTTGCATTTATTCTTGGGGATTTCTGAGTATCAACTCTGAAGAGAGAAAAAACCAGAGAGATGCTAAATGGTTTTGTCACAGAAACAGCATGTCCCGACCCTTCAGCCGATCCTGCCGCCGCCGCGCTCTTGTCCTGTAGCTCAGGGCTGCAGTCCCTCTGCCTAGAATCCCTTTCAGACACCGAGGCAGAAACCAGGAACACGCTCATTGACACTGAGCAATGTGAACTAACGTGGAACTGGTGTCAGCCACTGCAGAATCAGTACAATTCTCTGGGCAGGGAAGTGTAACTGGTACTGATGGAGACCACACCTGGGGTCTGGTACAAGGTTATGGTGCACATTTTCCAAGACAGCCCAACTCTCCACGTGAATATTACTGCTCACTTCTTTGTGGTCTGTTTATCCAGAAGTGCACTGACACCTCGTACAACACCTGTCTGGACCACTTCTTCTATATTCCTATGTTCCTCCTTGCCAGCAGAGGAAGGACTGCATTGACTTTCAGCTCTTGCCCATAGTTTTTGTCTCAGCTGTATGATCACCAGCCTGTGGCTTTGAAACAACTTAGAAAGTTAAACTTAAGCTATCGTATTTGGATCCAGAAGTTTTAGAAATCTTTGCGTTGTGGAGTTTGGATGGAGCTGAACACTTACGGAGCAATCCTCCTGACAAGGAAGGCAACAATGAGACTCTTTTATGAGCCAAAATATTTTTCTCCAAGGGACAATGTCAAAACAAGCGTGGAATGGAATGCATTTTATAATCAGGGTAAGTTACACTTTGCTTTCTTGGGCATGTTCCTCTCGACAAGTTCAAACTCTTTGCCTCTAATTGTTAAGGGCGTTGAATGAACTCCAGGCACCGCATGTCAGAGGGGAAGGGGAGGCAGCGGAGGCAGGCGCAGGCAGGGAGCACAGCAAGGCGATAAAGGGGAACTCTGAGTACGAGAGTCACCCCTTGGTCTTCCCAAATTGGTATGCACGTTTATGATACTTTACCCTCTGCTATCAGCATGGGTGCCCAGAAACTTGATAGTAAATCAAACAGTTCACATCTGATTCATCCTGCTATTGAACTGTGTTCCACATAAAAACAGGAGATAGGGGAGAAGCGGGGGAATGGTGCAGGTCTTGCTTACTTTGAACCAAAGGGTATCCTCACTGTCAGATGGACTTCCAGCAGCACGGAGTTGGCTCAAGGAGGAGAAAGGAAAAATGTTCTTAAAATCAATGGACATAATGAAAGGAAGTCTTTGAAAGCTCAGACCTCCGGCAGTATGGGTTGCACTTATCAAGACTTCCAAGTTCCCACAAAAAAGCCCTTAACTGGTATCTCGGTGATACCAAATCTGAATCACAAATAGTTTTGCAGATGAGGTCAATGCCTGAATCAAGCTCAGTCCCACTTGGTTCAGGGCAAAGGTACCCACATATCTGATCAGGGGCCAGCCAAGAGCCAGCTCGATCCACGGGCAAAGGCCACCCTGAGTCCTAAAACGGGGAGCTGATTTGGTGGCTTGGCAGGAACAGCCAGCCGCAGGCTGCAGACACGCAACTGCGCTTCGTCAACACGCTGCTTTGTTGGCGTTGCAGGTTGGTAGGATTGAAGAGGTTGTCCACAGAGCACAGGAGGAGGCCTCAGCTAGGGTCTAAATTTGTTTCTTTTAAATGAGACCTGCAGAGCATGAGTAGAATACAGAAGACTTTGGGAGCAAGATTCTGGGCAGAAAGACAGGAAGATAGTTATGTTCACACACAGATTTTGCTCCGTTTAGTAGATGCCAAGTTTTGGTGTGATCCTGTCTTCCATCTGGCTATGTTTGAAAGTCAGAGCAATAGAAAAGCTTTAAATATACATTGCTCCTTGTGACACACAGTCTGTATCCCACTTAAACGCGAGTGAAAAGCTTCAAAGCACATTCCACTAAAAAAACAAACAAACAAACAAACAAAAAAACCCAGAAAACCAAACAAAGAGAGCAAAACAGGAGATACCTTGTATGCAGCCACACTCATCTAAATTTCTCGAGTAATTGGATACACTAAACATATTTTTAAATTCTTATTGGGAGCTTCCAAAGCAGCTTCTCCATTTTAGTAAGTGTACAAGAGGTTGGAATGCCACAGAAAGGTGTTTTACTCATTAAAGACTAAACCCTGGAGCATCCTGGATTTTCTACCTGATGGACACAGGTTGTGCAGCTTGCAGAACTGTGAAATCTTTAAATAACTTCAAGGAAGACAAAATTATCTGCTCCTTTAAAAAAAAAATACTTCACATACTTGAATTGCTAATGATACTGATGCACAGCCATTTACCTTTCCTATATAAAATATACTGATTCTGGGTGTTAACTGTAATTTCTAGCTTTGAAAATATAGAAGGTTTTCTGCTTTAAAATTAAATTGAAAACAGTGTTTTTACAGGATGAAACCGATGTGTATTTCCTCGTAACAGCATTTCACTGATGTCATCTTTCAAAAATCGCACTGAATGAAACGCGCACACGTGTGTGTGTCTGTCTGTGTGTGTGTGTGTGTGTGTGTGTGTGTGTGTGTGTGTGTGTGTGTGTGTAAAAATTCAAAAGCCTATAATGAAGCATGGATAACATCTCTAAAAATGCTTAGTAAAAACTCAGGATATTTTCTAAGCACGGCTAGTGACCAAATAAAATTCTTCATGAAATGGAGTTTCTGCTAAAAATTTTCACTTTTACATATTAATACCAATTATTCATCAGTAAATGAGGAAGCGATGACTTGCGAGGTGATAAGCAAAGGGATTTGGGGGTGTTTGGTTTTAGTAAGGGAGGTGTACAACAGTGTCTGACATTTAGCTTTGAAGAACATAGAGAAATCATTGGAGGAACAGACATTCGTTAGATAATGCAAAATAATGCTGAGTTGTGATCAAGGAAGCTATTACAAAGTCACCTTTTGGCACAGGTCAAAAGCATATCTCTCTGGAGAGAAGCCTGAGAATAAACATTGGGGTTTTATGAAGAAAAAGGTAATTTCTGGTCATGAATGGTTTAGGCAGTGAAATAGTTACCATTCTGAATAACAACCAGCTCGGGTCAAAACAGTACTCCACACAAGTGTTCCATAAACATGATTTATCCATTCCAAAGCTTGAATAAAAGAAAGAAATGTTAATTAGGCTGAGAATAACCATATTATTTTTCTCACCAACTCCCAGAAAAGAGGGAAATTGAACGATATGTTACTCAAGATTTGTGATGGAATTTGGCTTCATAAGATATCAGGCATTTGCTTTCCCTAAGAAAATTTCATATTTCAAAGTTCACACCCAAGTGCTTTCTCTCGAAAGGACTGATAGAGTGTGGACTGAGGGAAACATTTGCGGTGAAGTGAAATATTGCTTTATCAGTTTTCTGAAATCCAGGAGCAGCGCTGCATCTTTGTGGAGGCTTCTGCTCAACCCACCTGTCTATTGAGTACCTATTCACATGCAGATGGAAAAGGACTTTTCAGGGAGAGAAAGTGCAGTAGAGTTACAAGAAGGACACAGGCTGTAATTGCAAGGATTTTTTTAATTTTTTGAGGCCTCTTTATAAACGACCGTTTTGTCGCTGATTTGGACACCTAGGGCTTCAACTGCATTGGCTGCCTGTCAAGGAGAGTTAAACTCTGCAGCCTCTTCTGAGAATGGAAAGGCCTTGTCCCTCCAAGCCATCACACCAACTCAAAGGAGTTGGTAGGTAGCGTGTGAATTTTTTGAGGTGTGGTTAGCTAACCTGCGATAAAAGCGCTGTGGGGGTTGCACCCCAAGAGAACTCCGTGACTAATTACGGGCTGTTGTCCTCCGCCCCTCTCATGACCACGTATCCTGATCTCCCTCAGTCATGAGACTTTGATCCAGACAAAACCCCTTTTTTGCAGGGCTGGTTTTAGCAGGATCGGAGCGCTGCTCTGACTCAGCCCTTGGCTACAAAACTGCTGGAGTCAACAGGAGGCAAGTGGCATGACCACGTACCTGGGGGATGACAGCACGGAGCTGGAAAGGGCAGCACCGCTCTTTCTGGGCTGCAGCACAGCTTTGCATCGGTCGAAGGAACCGTGTAACTGTACCTGTGGTTGCACAGATCCACCTAGGGAGTCATTCCCAAGATCACTCTTAAGAGAAATATGAGTATCGAATCATTCAGTTTGAGATGCAGACCCTTGGGTTCTCAATTATTTAGGTGAAATTAAGCCATCTAAACCCAGGAGGATTTTTTCCCTCTAAATGCCAAAGTTCCACTTTGGAAATGCAAGAACCTCTCAGGAACTTGCCTTCTGTTTTGAACGAATCAGAAAAGAATTGCAAAAGATGTCCTTGTTGCTGAACCGTGGCATAACAAATTTCCAGCAAAGGGGCACGCAGAGAGAAGTCTGGCAACGGATGCATGGGAAGATGTGCTTGGGGACATTTTCCAGGAAGCAGGGTAGCTTCAAATACAGTTGATTCATAACTCTTGCAAAGTTTTTCTTGCCCAAAGGCAGAATTGAAAGAGAAAATAGATCAGCTCATCGCTTGAGGAATCAAAGAGTAAGCTGTGAGCCAGCGGCGTGCAGATATTCACCATTCACTGTGGGAGGGGAAGTTTTATTTATGTGTAGATACAAATTAATGGAATAAATATTTAAAAATAGCATATTATACTACCTGCAGGTGGAGATGTTTGGGGAGGGATACGGCTGATGCCAAATATTCTATTTGTGCTCTGATTCATCAACAGGGTTCTGGCAGGTGCCCTTGGAAAAGCAGAGCAGACATTTTTCTGCGTACCCAGTAACCCCTCAGGAAGCCACCGTTTCCTCCGAGCCCCCCTTGGGTTGTGATTGGCACCCAGTGTGCTTCACTGGAAACGGCAACAGATTTTTGAGGACGTGAAGAGTATTGTGCTATATATAGAAGTCAGTGGGATCCAGGGAAAAACAATAGGAGCAACTGGCAGTTCTGGGGAAAATCCGTGCTTCTGGGCAAATAAACAAAGGTTTGAATTCTGTGTAATGGAAATAACACGCTCGTGGGGGAGGTTAAAGCAGAGGGTGTTGAGGCAGATCACACAGCAATCCCTAACACGCCTGTCCCAGCAGGGAGCGATGGGGTGCAGGGAGGACGGGCATTGTGAAGGGAAACGGGTATCGCGCTTGGCTGCCATGTTGGGGCAGAGCCGGCGAGCGGGGCAGCTGGGGCCGGGCCAGGCCTTCCGCCGCTCCCAGCGCCCAGCAGCGGCGCGCCGCGGGCAGGACGCCCCGGGAAGGGGCACGGGGGCACAAACACTAGGGACAGTTATGCTGCCGAGAAACGTGCTTGTATGGTCATAACGAAATGCGCCATTCAAAGCACGACATCTGCTGCCTTCTCCCCCCTCCCTAACGGTCTCACGGGATGCTCAAAATTTTACAACAGAGTGGCCGTGCAGGCCCGTGACGCCGCCTGGCTGTCGCTGGCCACGCTCATGCTCCTTCCTTGAGGTCTCTTCCAACCTTAATGATTCTATGATTCTGTGATTCCTTCTCTTGTTATTCTTCGGGAGGGGTGTTGTACCCCTGCCCGATGCCTGTGGAAGCTGACAGCTCCGTGTCTTCACACCTCGCATAGGGCTGGTGCTCTTCATTGTAGCCGAAGGAGAATAAGAATTTGGTTTGCTAATTTTTCCTACAATCTTGAAAATTAGATTTTTTTTGTGTCTGGAAATTTGAATGAAGTTAAATGAAAATTAATAATTTTTTTAGGAAAATCAAGTTTGGGAGAGAGAAAATACATCAGGGTGAATGCAACTATTGTGGAAAGGAATCTTTTAGAAAACTTGCAATTGCTTTTAAGAAATAACAGGGCTGTTACAAGAACTTATGCCAGGACAAAGATTTTTCTTTCAGTCAAGCTCCTACCTAGTGGGTTTGAACATTATTATGTCAACAACTCCTAATTTTCATTTTGAAAGGGCATTTCATGAAAACTGATTTTGACATGAAGAAAGGAGATCTGTCCAAACATCTTCAGGCACAGCATCATCAGGCCCAATTCAGCAACATTAAATTGTGTAAAAACCTCGCTCTGAGTAGAAAGTGTCCAAGAAACTCTTGAGCCTGCTTTAAAAACGCACCCTTTCCCCCAAAGACTTTTAAATCTCTGCGAGCTTTGTGGTAAGCACTCCTTTACTCCTTGATTAATGATTGCTGCACGAACAGCAGACATCTACAGTTTTGGAGATGCTGATTAAACTACTGTTATTTTGTGTGTGAAATGCCCAGGTAAGTTACACACCTCCACAGATATGTTCTTGGTGTTCCTTCTGCAGCACCCTTCTGACTGACTGCATGGACAGCTTGCCCATGAAACCTTCTTCTGTTCGTAGAGTTGAGAAGACCCTAGTGAAACGCAGATGCAGAATTAACCGTGCTTGTCAGACGTATGCAAGCCTTCACACAAACACTGTTTGAATTAGCAGGAAAAGACCCATTCATTGACCTGGCTAAGGGCATTCATCAGAAAACTTTGTACTGGACTTCTGTCAAAGGTTGCGCCTTTTTTTGGTGTGTGGATAACACTTAAGTTTTCAGAAATTGCAATCATTGCTCCCCTTTCCACATGCTCTGGGCTTAGCATGTGCACTCAGAATCAACTAATTGATTTTCAGTTGCTAATCCAGAGCTAGAATCTTGCTTGTACGATACCCGGCATGGAGGATCGTTCTTTAATTGGGCAGCGTCATTCATGTCCTCCGAACCACTTCCAACAGTCTGTGCACAGCTTTATAACATCCTTGGCTTGCATAGAAATCGTAAGTATTATATTATTAGCAACTTAAAGCAGGTAAATACTTTAAAAGCTCAGGTTTGACTCAGTTAATTCTGTACTTGCTGAAAAGCAGGCAGGGTCCAACTCCTTCGCTCCCCCTCAGAGCACTGTCCTCTCCCATTCGTGCTGCACCTTTCCAGATTGACCTCGTGCCCTGGGACAGGAATCGAGGATCCATCCGTTCTTGCGCTCAGTGCTAATCTCAGCCCGTCAGGCACCTTCCTCCTTCGCTCCTGGGTAATCCCCACACTTGTTTCACCAAACTCGCCACTTTTCAGTGTTCCCCGGGCTGTTTTCTCAGCCTGCACCATCTCTCCCTTGAGACAAGCTGAGCAAAACCAGGCAGGGCCATGAACATAACACGTTCTGCCCGTGTCCATGGCTGGACTACCAAATTATGGCCAGAAGGCTTTTTGTAGCACAGTTATTGCCCCAGCAAGCCTGTGTGGAGAGTGACTGCACAAGAATATGAACCTGTTGCCTTTGATGAATGCCATTCAGTAGCTGAGATGAAACAAAAAAAAAAAAGGGGAATGTGCCACATAGGATCTTTTTTGATCTTCAAGGAGAGGAAAAATTTACGGAGTCCGTCTAGACAAAGTGATGATTCACCATCTCTGCAATGCCTTGCAACTGCTGGGGGGAGACAGGGTATAGCCAGTACGACTTCTTTCTTCTCTCTGCTTTTTGTTTCCTGTGGAAGGGCATGGGGAAAAATTAGTCAGGAGGGTGTCTGGAGGGATCTGGAGCAGGTCTGACGCCAAATACTGTGCTATTCAGCACATCCCAGAAACAGGAGGTGTAACTGCTTCACTGCTAATCCCCGAAAGTTCAGATAACAACGGATCACTTGTGTGAGAACTATCACTAACGTAGCCTGTTTCTCATTAGATTTGGGTCCCACGGTTGACTGGATTTTAAGAGAAGAGAGGCATGACTCCTCGTGTAAGTATTGCCACTGAGATGAAATACCTTTGGATGGCCTACAAACTGAATAAACACAGAAGGTGCTGTAGTGGCATTAATTATTGGGTGAAAGTCTAACTATCACAGATTCTTATTTACAGGAGATAAGGGCTGCCGACTGGAAAGCCAGACAATGACCTGTGTATCTCAGCTGCATGGAGAAGTCATGAGACTTTATACCGTGCTTTCAAGGTGGTTTTAATTTTGAGGTTATCGTGCTGTTGGTAGTGACACAGGTGGTATCTCCTTTATAGCTCCCATGCGATAAGGCCAGGTTGAATGAGCCGGGGTGGTGTACATTTCCACTCCAGCAAAAAACCCCACATCTCTTAGGTCTTCTTCACTAAACTGGTTTGACTTGTGCCAAATGTTTTCCTAAAATAACCCGTGACACTACTTAGTGTCACCTGCTGAATTCTTTTGTCCCGAGAGGCTGATTTCAAAACTCTTCTACTGAGTCAGTCAACCTCAGAGTCAACCGTGAAGGAAGACCTGGAGGAAGACATACCTGGCAATGCCATCTCTAAAACATTTTCTGCAGCTGCTTTGAGATCCAGCTGGAGGAATAATCCCCCTCATGTCAACAACTTGCTACTTAGCTGTGCTTTGCTAGGTGTCTTGGGAGTTTTATGGTAATTTCTCTTTACCTGGTGATGTTTCCCCCGCGCTGATGGTGAGCGGTGCTTCAGACATGGAGAACAACCTTTTGGTTAGTATTTATACACTGCAGTGTTCAGTCCTGTCTTTCTTGAATGCTGACAATATTTGTCAACTTTCTTGTAAGCTGGTAAGTGTCCAAGAAATGTAGGTTTGAGTCCTAACTGGAGTATCTTCTGGGACGCGCAGGCTCTCAGCTACAGCAGCACGTGCCAAACTAGGGATTACTGCAGTCACAGGAATAACCCTGCCGGCTTCCTCACACTGAAACGGAACCCTAACCCTTTCTGTGTTGTTTTGTTTTGGTGAGGGTTTTTTGTTTTGTTTTGAATCGACTTCACAGTTGCTTTGTATTAATTTTGACTATAGCTAATAAAATACATTAAAACATCCTTGAAATTCATTTCAGCTCATAAGATGAAAAGTAGAAAGAAACTTTTGCTATATATTGATTTGGAAATACTACCAAAAGGGAGATTACCAATAAAGTAGATGATGCTCACCTGCTTTTTTAACACAATGTTTATTCCGTAGCTTCTGAGGAACGAGCAAGTGAGTATCAGGGGTCAAAGCCTCCAGGGCTCACAGAGTCAGTATAGTATGTGTTTTTTACTAAAAAAAATTAAAGTTTTATCAGGATTGGACTTTTGTGTGTCTATTTTTGGCAGCCTTCATTTGAAAACCGCACTGCCTGAACTCGCACTCCTAACCTCTTGACGGTGTTTTACTATTAATAGAAGAAGGGTTTAATAAGTAACCAGGCTCACGGTGCGGGATAATACATTCCCGCTCCTTTGCAATCCGCTCCTGTGAACTTTATGACTTGACACCCACTTAAAAAACAATCGAAGGCTCTGCCAGGATGCCTGAGCAAGAAGCAGCAGGTGCCTGCAGTGCTGCCGGCGGCGCAGTGCTGACAGCCCCACGCCGCTGCGGGCGCGCAGGCGGGGCCGGCTGCTCCCAGGGTGCCAAACCAAACTCCCCCCCGGCGGGAGACCGAGCAGCCACAGCCCGAATATGCAGAACTGTGGCCAAATTGCCGGAAGCTTCCTCCCTCAACCCGCCGCTGATGGAGAGGAGCAGCACCGGGCTGTCGGGAGGATGTGCCCCCAGGACCGGGATGCGGGGACAACCAGCAGATGCCGGCTCACAAGACTCAGACGCGCATTTTTCCCTAACATTAGCATGTTAGGAGCTGGTTTGAGTCTGAAGAGTCACCATTAAGAGGAAATAAAAGATCCAGGTCATTTTAAGACGCCTTGTTGCACAAAGATAATGTGGGTCATGTGTGTAAACTAAAACCGCCACCGTGGGCTACGGTGCAGCAAGTGGGAGTCAGCGTCAGCGTGTGGGTCACTGGCACATCGCAGCTGCCCGACCTCGGAAGAGAGGAAAAACTGTGGGAAAACCAGGCCAGGAGAGCGGCATTTGTTTCAGAGCAATATACGGCACTCTCATGCCTAATGGTATTTTTCATTGAAAGGTGAAGTGAGAAACAGAACTGGGGTGTTTGCTACTCTGTTCCAAGTATAATATTTGAACTAATCCAGCAACTTTGATCATCTGAGTACACATTATGCTTATTTGTAAAAAATGTTAACATTTTTCTAGGCCCATGCGGACTTCCCCTCCTTTTGATCTCTCTACACCCCCAGTTTTCCTGTAAAGTTAGAGGGATTAATCCAGATTTATGTTCACGTAAGAAATAAAGTATCCTTTGTTTTTAAATTTTCCAAACTAGACAGGATTAAGACACAAATAATAAAAACATACAGAATAACTGGTTGCTCTTCCCTGCTATTGCAAATCAAACATTCCTTCTCCCAGGCCCTCTCAGAGCAAGATTTCCACCAGCTCTTATCAGTCCAGAGCACGCAGATACCATTTCTTGGGTAAAGGTGAGGTTTGGGCAGCCAGCACGGTGGGAGCGCAAGGTTTGGGCTGGCTGCGTCTCGGGGCTAGGCTGGAGCCAGAATGAGTTGGCTGATGGTAGAAGAAATACGTGTAGATTCTGACTTTCCCTTGCTAGCTCGTATGAACTCCTCCAGCTCCAATCAATTAAGCAAGAGTCGATTTAGCCCTCGCCCAGAAGACTGACGGACAGTCCCGCAGACCCCAACTCTCAGTGGGAAAGTCAGGGCAAGTTATTTATTAGTGGGGCATGGAAAAAGGAATGTTGCTACGTGCTGTTCTTTGGAAAGTGTTTTTCAGCCATTTTCTCTGTTTTCCACTTATGGTTTAGTTGATGGTTTATTATTAAAGAAAACCGATCAAGTATAAGGAAACACGTGGTGATTGTCACCAGCCCCAGCAGGACGACATTCGAGTTACTATATTTGGTCCACAAGATTATTTACATTTACATTGATTTAATGCTTATATCTCCATTAATTGTGCACCTCCACCTTAACGACAACATACAGTATCCCAGATGCACAACACTGCTTTCCTGGTTTTGACAGTAAAAGGGCTCTGGCCGGCTGTGCTGGAAATGACCATTTCCATTTTCTATACAGACACCATTAAAGCTCCATTAGCCTTTAACTGAATGGTTTTGTTCTAGAAGAGAGGCTATCATTAATTTTGCATGTTAATCGCTTGCTTTTTCAGCTAGAACTGCCAATAAGGACATTCTGTGGATATCGTGTCCAGTGAGGCTTGAGTCCAGACCACTTCCTAATTGCACAGAGGGTACTGGAAATAGTCAGGGTCTAACTGGCAACAAAGACATGCAAGGCTTTGTAGCTGCTGTTTTTTCCTTTGCCATGCCAATGTTTTGAGAACTGTTATAAAAATTACCTCCCACAACCGTTTCTTCCTGAATTCCCTACAATTTTACTGAAAATTTCCTGCTACCCCTGCTTCTGTGTCAAGCTGCTTTCGCTTTCACTCTCTAACCCAAAGCAGAAGCACTCTAAATCCCACATCCTAAACCCTGAGCCTGGTTTTGCATTTTCAGTTGTTCTCCCCGCCGCCCACTCTACCTGCATGTTGCACAAAACCTTCCAAGTCCAGGTTCGTTGCAGCCAACAAGAACATTGGGTAGTCAGTGGTGCGGAAAAGACTAGTTGGGGATTTCTTTCATTTTCTTGGGAACCTGTTAGAACAAAAAGCCAGTAGAAAGTGATGATCGGCTCATAGGAACTTACTGTAACAGTTTGCTCCTGCTTCTTACCAGCAATGAACTGCTTGATCTGAACGGGAATATACTCGTCTCAGAGAATGGATGAGTGAGTTTGCCGGGGTTATCAAACTTGCTCGTGAGTTAGAGCACTGCCCTTGCTTTCAGCAGTTGTTAATCTGAAGGAAACCAGTTTGCTTCTCATTCTTTATCTTTTATTAGACACTATTAAGGGTGGAGAAAAACCCTTGGAATTTGAAGTCTCAGAAACCCCACGCTAGTTCCTCAGTAGTGTTACAGCACATTTTACCAGCTGTGCAGAGCTGTAACATTAAATAGCTGCTGCAGAAAGTACACAAAGAATTAATATTTTTTTACAAGATGTGGCTTTTCTAAATAAACAATGTTTTCAGTAGAATTCTGGTATATAACCAGTCTCAATCTTTAGGTATGCAACTCAGGCTACACCTTGTGGGCAGTATCTAGACCACCAAGACAATGAAAAGAGTAGTCAGCCCAGTCTTGGAAACATCTTCTTGGGAACACACAGGGAGCAGGTTGCAGGCAGGCTGGACTGTGTGGGCAGCAGGAGCAGCCCCGTCCCGGCTGCTGCCTTCTTGAGCCTCTACCCAGCATGTCCTTAAGAATCTGCTGAGTGAATTAACTGCACATGCACGGTGAATCCGGTGCTTCCAGGAAAGCATCGAGTTTTGGGAAAACACGAAATATAGTCAGGTTATGTACGCACAGCAAACCTAGCTCACCCTGGGTCTGCTATGTGCGTGCAGAACAAATACACAGCACGAATCCCTCACGCGATAAGGGAAAGGCCAAAGAGTGCAGCCTATCCCAACAGCGACACGGGTACGTGACCCACTGCCCTGACGGAAATATGGGAAAACACTGCTTGAGGTAAAAAACACCCCTGACTCCCCCTGTGAGCTCCAGCACCAGTGGTCAGTTAAATGAAAACGTCTACATTTTGCAATATTTTTTTCCCATTTAATTGGAAATTTGGAGAACATATGCAATAGAAGGTTTTTTCCCCTGAAAGTGGCCCCAGACTGTATAAACCTTCAGGTTAAGTGCTCAATTAAAAGGTCAAATTATCCAAATAGAAAACTGAAGTGTCAGGCAATAATTGTCTACTGGACTCCGTTACCTGAAGAGTTCATTGCACACTGACCTCGTTTAAATATTACACAAGTTAGTGGTACGTGTGGTACTTCCTACCAGTTATTTATAACTCTTAAAAATCCAGAGTTAGGTAAATATCAAGATCACTCTTCGGAAGCATTTTAATGTGAAACTGCAGGACCCTCGAATACAATAGAGATGCTTTTAGGATTCCCAATGAATTTTTTTTCTAGAAAAAAGTAGTCCCTATCTCTCACCAGCATAACAAAGACTTTATGATGTTTAACACGATATTTAAGCTACTACAAATGCTTGCTAAAGAAGTCACGTTTTATGAGCCACCCCCAGGTCTCAGCTCTGTGCCCGTGCTTTTCCTATGTGGTAGCTACTATGACTCATCATTTCAAGCTCATTCTTTGCTTTTGACCAAAACCTCAGCCTCTATTTATACTTCCTCTGCCTCTGACAAAACAACAGGGACAGTGACACGTGGTAATCATATCGACCGTAATCCCTGCTCAGCGGCACTTCGAAGATGAATTCAATTCAGTGCTTCATACCAAGTTTTTACTTCGTAGTTCCTGTTAAAAAAAAAAGTGCTAAGAAAGCTTCCAGTGTCTAGTTGCAGCATTCAACAGCCTTTTGGTTATGTCTAGAAAAAAGCTGTTATAGCTCATTTTCAGAAATGAAGAAGGAAATATACGTGAGGGTATTCTACTGAATAAATGTTTCTCCAGTGGAACTCGGAGTTCTTGTTGGCTGCATCTAAACTGCAGGGCAGGACTGGTGACTGCACTTACCTGGAACACCCTATGGCTCCTTTTTGAACCATACCTCAGGGAAGTCAGGAGCACGGTGGAAAGAGTTGTGCAAAGGTCTCATCCTGGCATGGACCTGGGGTGCAGTCGTGCATCTAAGCTGGGGGACATTCTTCTTCTCTCTGAGCACGAACCTGAGTGCCAGGGTTGTGCATGCCATCACCTGCAAAACACACCAGTATTTCTATAATGCTCCTGTTATTACTCTGCAGGCACAATAAAGGTGGTTTCCAAAGCTTACTGAGATGGGTGGGTTCCTTTCTAATGGGTCTGAACACACTTAGATGAGGCCTGAAATGATTCTGCCTTTTGCACTCAGCAACCCTGACGGTGCCACATGGTACACAGGTCCCCTTTCTCTTCTTACTCGTGTGTCCCCTCGAGCTGAAGTCACATGCTAACTGCAAAAACATTAACCACCACGTCCTCTTTAAACCCAGCCCGCTATCAGCAGCAGGGAGGCCATAACCTGCTGTTTTCTGGGAGATGTGGTCTATTTCTGATAAGGGCTATCTAATCACTTCACAAAGTTGAAGAGAGATAGTAGGGACAAAAAACCTGCCAAATACATATTACTTCTCTTTCTTTTGGAAATCTTGGGCACTGTAAGCACACATCATCTAAATACAATGATAAAAAGGCTTCCTGAGTCATCGGTTGGATTTGTTGTGAGACCTGAGTGAGTTAGCACTGACATATGAGTCACATTAAATCATTAACCCCACCTGAAAATGTCAGTATGGACTCTGTGACCCCGGGGAACAAATTTAACAACACAAAACTTGATCTGAAAGAAGCCAACTTTAGAATGAGACTAGTTCCGACCAAACATAGCCAGTCGTGTGGCTTGAGAGACAACCTGAGTCACGTTGTGGTTTACATGCTGTGGGGCCGTGGCTGGACAAGAGGGAGAGGTAGATGCACCATCAGAAAGCTTCTCATGCCTGAATTGGCCTGTTTTTTCAAAATGAGAAGACAGGAATGAAGCTAGAATAGGAAATAGTTTGGCTGCTCAAGGAGCTGATCATAACAGCTTGCACATTCATGTGCTGTCCAGCCTATGCTAAGGAGACAAATTTGATAGTCAGTTAAAAAAATGTTCTTTTACTCTTAATTAGCCAAATACCAAGGAAAAAATCTTAGCTTCTCCTGGGTTTTGGTTGTATTTCTTTATTTAAAAGGCCAGTAAAATGATAACATGCTGTAGGGACAACCTAATGTTCTTTAAGGATGAAAGTGTATGTCCTTGACCTGATGGTGCCTACGTATTGTTTTCACAGCTGTGACTTATGGTTTTACTACAGGTGCTAAAAGCAGACCTGGCCACCAGCACGTCATGACAAAAACAGCTCTTTTGCAGCCAAACTCTCCATTCAGCCACCACAATTTGTCTATTTTAATAACACAAGGGAAACAGTGTGTATTGTAGCAGCATGAAGAAAAACCAGAGTGCTTAAAAAGATGAGTCTTTTTCAGGATTGGTGATTAAATGGTAGAAATGTCACTTCCAGTTTGAGTTGCACCTACCATATGAGGAAAGGCTGAGAGAGCTGGGTCTGTTTAGCTTGGAGAAAGGAGGCTGAGGGGGGATCTTATCAATTTCTAAACGGTAGGTGTCAGGAAGATGAGGCCAGGCTCTTCTCAGTGGTGTCCAGTGACAGGATGAGGGGCAACGGCCATAAACTGGAAAACAGAAGGTTCAACCTGAACGTGAGGAAATACTTCTTCACTGTAAGGGTAACAGAGCACCAGGACAGGCTGCCCAGAGAGGTGGAGGAGTCTCCTCTGGAGACATTCAAAAGCCACCTAGACTTGTTCCTGTGTGATCTACTGTAGGTGATCCTGCTCTGGCAGGGGGGTTGGGCTAGTTGATCTCTAGAGGGTCAACCCCTACCACTCTGCGAATCTGTACAAACACATACATACATGTACAGTTAATCAGGCAAGTTTGTCCTTGGTTGACAGAAAAAGAGAACGGATAGAAAGTTCTCTTGTAGGAGGGGGGAAGCAGCTGGAAGTGCCTGTGAAGAGTTACAAGGCAGGAGACTGCATGAGAGTACCCATCTCGAGTCACAGAAATGTTCAGAAACTTAAAAATGAGGTAGATTACCTCATGACACCTGCTGTCAGTGAGGGGAAAGCAAGACAGGGGATGACTTGTTTTCAGGCAATGGAAGTTGCAGGACACAGACGTCAGAAACAGTTGTGTAGTGTGTCCTGAACCTCAGTCCTTTGCTGACAACTCGGTTTGAGGACAGATTAGGCAAACTCAGTTTCAGCCTACCCCATACCAGTTGCCAAATGAGTCAAAATCCCATGGCAAATTCCCAGAGAGTCCAAATATCTGTTTCCAATAATCCTAGGGTGGACATTTCAGGCGGCCTTTAGCTTGGTGTCAAGAACAGCATATGGCTGAAAGGTGGTTTCTCTTGGGGAAATTATGCAAATTGTGCTGTCTTGGAGAAAAATTTGGTGGTTTTAACAGGACTTCACTTGAGGCATTGAGTTCTTCTAAACCAGAATTCATAAACTGACTGCAAAACAATTACTCAAAGATAAACACAGTGGCCAGCTATGAACCAGACCAAACAGGTTTGGAAAGACAAACTTCCAAAGTCATACCTGCAGGATGAGTTGAGAAGGCCAGAAGTCCACATGCTCAGATTGTAATCACTGTAATGGCCTCAGGGAACTCGAACCGGGATTGGCAGAAAATACCAAATAATGGGCAAAACTGAAACTTTCTGGGACAATGGAACTTTTTGGTGGATACAATAGTCTCATTTGGTGCAAATAATATGAAAGAAAATGGCCTGGTGATAGGAATATTCTTCTTTCCTGTCATCACCTAGATGCTGTCTAAACTATTGAACAATCAGACCATGGAACCATTGGAATTACTATTCCAGGTCAGACTGGTCAGTCAACGATCCTGCTGCCTGCAGGAGTGATCCAAGACCTTCAAAGCACGGCAGAGGAAAGGGGGTTTCAGCTAGGTACCAAACACGCTGTTCCTTATTACAGGTCTCTTAATCTGCAGTAAGACTGCCTTAAATCCAAAAATGTTTTATTTAGCTTTATTTCAAAAGCATGCCAGCAGTAAGCATTGTTATCCTCTTTTATTAATTTTTTTTTGCCCACGTGCAGCCAATCTGCTTTGAAGGTTTCTGAAACCTTAGTTCTGTGCACGCTGTGGTTCAGCCTTTGCCACGTGTGATGGTCGCTGTGCTCACCAACGCACCAGTGTTGGAAATCGGGGATGCCAAGCCTAAAAGCACAAGGTGCGGAGTTGCAAAGAGGACAGGTGAGGCAGGAGGAAGAGCCCTTACCAAGCTGATAAACCCTGAAGCTTATCAGGGATATAAAGGAGCCAAATGACGACAGCTACGTATATCTCAAGTCACGCTCTAATGATTAAATCCAAAAACCCCAAGTCCGTAAGAAATGCTCGTTGTGATGGCTCACCCCATGACATGTGTGGCTGACCTTACTAATCAGATGGATGGGGAAAGTGAAATGCAAACCAGATACGCGTTCCAGGCACTCCCCGATGAGTCACTGTTGCAGCAGCCAACATCAATAGAAGTGCTGATCGCCAGCTTTCCGTTCTTTCCCCAGATGCTGCTGCCTTAACGTCCCCTTCGCAAAGCTCTTTCTTACGCTGCTGAACGTCCTCCTCTGCACAGCCCCATCCTGTCAGCCGCCGGCCTGCAGACCTCACCAGCTCTCAGGGTAACAGAGAAATGCCACCATGCCACTCAGGGGAGAGTCTGGCCTCCGAGAGTCCCCATTAGTAACTCAGAGACACGCGCTCCTTCCAGCTGCCTACATCACCCCCTCGTAACCAGCGAGGCACGTATTCTCCCAAATCCATTTGCAGCACTTGCAGCAGCGGCAGTTAATGCCGGCATTGCCAGACACAGGCTCCCGTGGACTGCGGGCATTCCTCCGGGAGGGACAAACAAGTGCGAGGGTTACGTATCTGTCACCGCGGCGGCGGTACCAGAGAACGGCCTTTTGTCTGGCTCAGATGTTCAGGTCTTGCGCTGCAGCACGTGGGCTCAGCCGGCCGGTAAATGGACAAACACAAAGTGACTCAGGTGAGGTTACACGGGCACAAACGTACGGAGCGTGCGCGTCTAGCCAAAACCATCCTGCGTTTAAGAAGGATTAAGGCAAGTTATTTCCAGCAGGTAAACCTTGCACTGGCCAATAAAGGAGGGAAATTGTTCTTTGAGGTGGATGAAACTACTTAAATCCTGTGAACAATTTTGGCAGGGGAAAAAGAAAAAAAAGCTAGGGAAAAGTATTCCAACGAATCCAGAAGTTTTGTTTTCAGTCTGTAAATTCTTGACATCTGGGGATTTCTTAAGTGAACCAGAGTGAGTAATGTACTGCATACTTGCTGATCAAATAAAATCTTCCGGATGACCTAGCTCACTTTCAGGGTTTCTTTTTCACTTTTTTGAGAAATATTTTCATTTTGAGTCAAAGTTGAGTAATTTTCTTCACTCACTGAACTGCAATGCTCGTTGTTAAGAGATGTTTCCCAGGTCACCTGTGAATGCGTGACAGAACTCTGCGGAAAAAGAAAAGGGGGTTCCCATCTTTTAGTCTAATAGCCCAAAGGGAAAACTTTGCTCTCTGCAGGCATTTTCTTTTCCCGGACCACCTCTGACGGTTCACGATAGCGCTGAGCAGGTTGAACGACTCAGAAACGAGCATTTGCATCCCAAAGCACCAGCCCCCAGGTGGTTTCACCGCGCTGGGAAGGTTGGGGGGTCACGCAGCAGCGGGGTTCAGCTCCGACGCGGATGTCAGCGGCTGAACCCTCTGCGGTGGCCGCTGCCCTTGGGATCCCAGGGACTGTCTCATTTCTGCCTCTTTCGGGCTGAAGCGCTGCGCAGCGCGCGGGCTCCTGGCGATTTAAGGCTGCCATCTGCCGTCAGGCTGCCGGGGCCGGACCCGCTGGCGCAGGCAGCAGCACCCCTGCTCGCCGGCCTCCTCTCCCCGCCGGCATGGGGAAGGTGTTTCCAGCAAGGTGGCTTCATCTCCACATTTCAGAACTGCTGCAGTATGGAAGCTGTGGGGGTCTATGTGTAGCTTTTGTTTTGTCTCACGCGTTACAGTCACCCTCATCTCCCCAAGTTGTAATTTTTTAAAAAAATGACAAACCACATGACGACAAAAGCAGTGTGGGTAATTCTAGAGTTTGGTGATAGTTTCCAAATAAAATCTATAGGGTAAATTAGCTTTTATACACGAATGAGTTACGTCAGTAGCAGCAGCAGCCTGATCTGTGCTCTTATTCTTTGTAACAAAAAAAAAAAAAAAAGGAAAAAAAAAGTGCAGTGTCTCTATAAAAACTGCTGCTTGGAGAAGTTACAATTTTTAATGCTGTAGTTCTTCAGACAGCAGTTCTGGACTCACATTCCCCTGTGCTTTGTGCCACAGAGACACCAGCACACGTCGTTTCCTACCCCGTTCAATTTTAATGTGGAACTAACGGCAACAGAAGAATTGAGCGGGGGGAGTAAAAGGTGCAAGGCAGGCACCAGGCCTCTTAAATCGTGAAAAGAGGTGCCAAAGGCTGTCAGCTTCCATAAGCAGATATACTTACTAACCGCTGGAGAAGCTTACTAACAGGAAGATGCTTAAGTCTCTGTAGTGGAAGAGGTATTAGTGAAGAATTAATTCCTCCTTGTCTGTCTCTCAGCAGAAGTCCTAGATGAAACCTTGGCTCTCTTTCAGAGGGATGCCTGAGCTTGTAGATACCCAGGAGTCAAAAAATTAGAGAGCCCGGGCACACAAAGAGCTTTTTTCCTCTTTGTCACAATAGAGCTACGGAACGCCTGGCTTTGGCGTTAGCTTTGTTTCATTCATGTGATTTCTCCCTAGCCCTGACTCACCTGACAATGACTCAACTTGTTCAAGGTAAACTTTCATTTTATTGAATTAGCAGGAAAAAACGATGTGCAGAGCAGCCACCATTTATTGCACTGCTGTAAAGAGCCTACCAAGAGGCAGTTTAGAGGATAAAGAATACTTAACACTAGGAAAAAAAACCCAAACGAACCTAACTATGACAAAAAGAAAATGCTTGAATGTAGAGACCTACGGGGAAGAAGAAAAGCACAGTACGATCAATATGAAAAGGTCCAAGTAGCAAAGGATAACACGTTCACCGTGAAGAATAACAAATACGCTATTTGATTTATCGTGTAAGTACATAAAAGGCTTTTAAATACATATCAAGCTGCACTCATAAAAACAAGTCAACCTTCTTACGGTCTCCGTTGGAATTGAGGTGCCATTTATGCATTTAGTGTCTGTGCATCGTTTCCAGACCGGCAAAGTGGAGAAGGGCACAAGGATAACATTCAAAATGAACTGGAGCTTGACAGAAAAAGAAATATTAAAAGAACTCCTCATGTTTAACTATCAGAGGAAAAGTTGGGTGTTTTGTGGTTATCAGAGGATGATGAAATTAAAATAAATCATAGAGTGAGAAGACATACTCCTAAGCCTTTATTAGAAGCAGAAAGGTGTCAACAAAATGATCTCTTACACATCTCTTGCCATTAACCTATTCCTACAAAGGGCAGCTGGGAGAAAAAATCGGTCAATAAATATTTGCACTCTGTGTTTCATAGTTGTAAGATACATAAAGAAATCCTTAGATCCTCTTAGTTTAATATTTTAAAGCTGGACGGCCTGTTTTCTACTGTAAAATGGGGAAAATGCCAGGAATCTTCTGGAAGGGCTTTGGGTCTCCTGAAGGAGCGTGCTGTGCAGGCAGCTCCCAGTGCCACATCCAGGCACACGCTCCCCCACACCTTCGTCTGAAAGAAACACACTCATTGAGGCCACGTGGGAGCCACCGAAGGACCCCCGGTCTGCGCGGGGACACTGCACGGTGCCACCCGGTTTAGTCACAACCGGAGGCTGGGCTGGATGCTGGTGCACACCAACTCCCAGCTCCGCAAACAGCCCTGTCTGGGAGTAGCCTCAGTAAAACCTTGTGACTGTGTGGGCAAGAAACGAGAAGGAATAGACTCCTCTAAATTTGGGATCACTGTGTTTTGGCCACACTGTCTCCCAACATCTACTTTTGTGTAATTCCTCCTGTGCTGAAGTTCTCTGGCACCAACCCACCCTATGCTGTTGTGGCTTTTTTTGAAGTACAGTTGCTTCCACACAGCTATATCCTCCCTCAGCCTTAATTATCAATGTGAGCACCTAGGTGCACATGGGGGTTCACGGGAAGGTGGGAGGAGGTCCCGTCCTGCGCTCCCAGGGGCTGATGCGTTGTACGTGGCGCTGCTGGCCAAGATGTTCCAGGCATTCCCAGGTATCGCCTAAAGTTTATTGCATTCCTTTCAACCAGCTGTGCCTACATCTGGGCTGCTCACGTTTCACCTCCCCACTGGAGGATTAAACTGGTGGAGATGTTCACTGCGTAGTCTCAACCCAAGCCGGTACTGACACTAGCCAGGAGCCATGCTTTTCCACCCAGAAGGCATTCCCTTTGGCACTGCTCCCAAAGGCGAAGTGCAATTGCTCTGTGCTAACAAGACCGATAGGTGCTTGCACCCAACCTACTTTTGCTTCTGGGCTTTGTTTATCGGATCTATAATTTGCTTACTTTTGTGAGCGTTACTCATTCAGCTGTCGCTTGGAGTGTTTTGTTTCATTTTATTTCCTCAATGAGGATTTGTAGAGGCATGTAAGGCTTTGTGATACTATAGGAATCTGGGAGATATTGACTGGAGATAGATAATGGGGCATAAACTTAAAGTTTAGGAAATTACAAACCCTGGGATCCGAGGGAATGCCAGTTGGGTCACACGTCTGTATAATGAACTAGTTCCAAAAAGCCCGACTGCAAAAAACGTATTTTCTGAATACCACACAATCCCCTGTTCTGCATTAGAAAAGCCTCTGCCGCAGCGATATCAGCACCTCCAGGCCAGTTACTAATGTACTCTGGAATACATCGACAGATTAACGCAACATCTGGAGTCAGACAAATGCTCGGATGCCTGGCAGAGGGCAGGAGGGAATCCCCGCCGCCCGTGGAGGAATACCTGCCGGGGACTTTAACTGGCAGTCAGAACGTCACCTCTGCTGTCCAAGGCTTGTCTCTGAACTGAATTTTGGGTGTTATGAGGACTGCAGTGGGGCAACAGATAGGAGAATGTCATTACAGCCTGAAGGACAGGGAAGGAAAGACTTGACTTTAAGTTCTCACCTTGAAGAACTGCACCCCAGACATTTGCAGGTTCATTTGTGAGGGAACACAATTTAACACACTGTTGAAGAGCAAACAAACAGTGTTTGGGGATGCATCTCTGAAATGGGGAAAGAACAAACATCTTTGCATTTCTGCAAGAGTTTGAATGTCTGTTGTTTGGGGTTTTTTGAATCCCAAGAACAAGGACGCAAGGTTTGACATCTCTTTGGATGCTCGGGAGTGCCTTTGCAGTAACATCCGAGCGCTTCCCAGCGCCCTGCGCACTGACGCTGAGCATGTGGTCCGAGGTAAAGTTGTCATTCCGTTTTCCAAGTGGGGAAAATGAAGCACAAAGTTGAAGGTCTCAAGCCTTGGTCATGGAGTACAGGTCAGGTCCTATCCTGGTGATCGGACGGCACAGTGTGTCAGACAGTAACCTGTCCCTCCTGGAGAGCTCCATTTAAATTAGGTGAATCATTTTCATTTAAAGCACAAAACCTGATTTTGAATCCAGAATAATCACTCCAAGCTGCATCAGACCTAGAAATCTTCTGATGTTTGGGTTTTTTTTACTAATTTTGAATTCAGATGTGAAAATTAAAATCAACCCAGTTTCATTTCTGCCCAAAAAAATGTTGCTCCTCACTACAAAATGACTATCCGAGCGCTCTCGTTGCAGCACCGGTCCCTGGTGGGAGGACTCACGCTGGGAGGTTGGAGCGGAACTGCAATGTCACGGCTGTGGATGAGAGACCCTTGTTTAGCTGCTAGCTTTCCTACGCACAGCTTTCCCTTTTGCTTTTGAGAATTTACAGTTTTAAATATTAAAATCAGTTGTGAAGTTCCTATCTCATAACACTGTCCCCTTCAAAAAATGTGTACTACTACTGGATTTGGGTATTACTGATTTTACTGATAATGAGCTGGAGTCAGACCGCAGATCTCTTGAACTGCAGTAGGAGTTCTGAATATTTGATAACTGCTCTTTGCCTCTCTTTTACATCTTGACAATTTTTTTCAGGCTGATAATTAATTTAAAAAAAAAATAAACAGCAGACCTACCAAAATGTTTCTAAATGCATTCAAAGACAAGCGCCACTGAAAAAAATAAAACAACGAAATCCCAAACTGCATGTCATAATTCTTTGTACATGAACAACTCTTCTTGTCGGTTCATGTTTCGTGAACAAGGAGGATTTACAAGAAGCCCTCCCGCGCTGCCTGAAATTCCTGCCCACTTCTCTCACGTTCCCTGTCTGCTGAGCTAATCTGCTGGTGGAATGTCACCGACGTCCCTGGAGCTGCGCTGAAGGATGGGCCTGTTCTGCTTAGACCTGGGAGTCCTCCTGAAATAAAGCTTTAGCTCCTAAGAGCCAAGAACTTGCTGAGCAGTGCGGCGGGGTCGCAGAGTTTGACCGAAGTGCTGAGATGAGGGTTTCAGAGAGGGACAGGGGCAGGGCAGGGGCTGGCAGAAGTCATCCCTGGTATTTCGGTGGAAGCTCATCTCCAGTGGTAGCAATAAAACTGTATAATATTCTTATACTTCACAGCCCTTCACTGAAATTAACGTTTCCTTCCATAGTTCACAGCCTTCATCCCCTCAGCGTACTGAAGTTAGGGCTATCCGTGCTGATGTGTTCACTTGACAGAAGTTTAGCAAATCACGTTTTTCCAGGAGGGAAAATTGGCTCCAGCTGTCCTAACGCTGCAGTGACCTGAGGGACCTCCCCGCGCTGCAGAGGAGCAATAACTCTGCTCACCGCGGCAGCCGCAGGACCTCACAACGGGGGCTGTGTGCAGGGTCTTCCCGCATCCTGCCCTGGTGCCGGAGAGGCCAGTGGTGCTGATTTCCTGGGGAAGGGGAAGCGGGAAAGGGGGAAGGGGAAGGGG